>JAANDH010001353.1:0-56167 GCA_011799765.1 Nymphaea thermarum | reverse complement strand
TTTTTCTGGTATGGGTCTCGTTCCATCAACGAATCCCATCAGATCACATGACAAGAGAATGGGAGTGAATTGAGATTCCCACACCAAATAATTTTCAGCGTTCAATTTGATACCAAGAGAGAGTTGAAGATGATTTGGGTGTTGCAGTAAAAAGGAGGAGGAAGTTTCCATACCATTGCCCATTTGATTGCTGCGTGTGTCGTTGCTTGAAGAAGACGCCATGGTAGATGATTCTCAACGATGAATCCAAAGGCTCTGATACCATAAAAGAACTTCCAGGATAAAGAAGGAGAGAGAATTATCACACGACAGAGGCAAGGCTATTTACGTGGTTCGATCAAAAAATGATCTACGTCCACGGGATGATGGTGCATTTGATTTTGAATTTTTCAACTCTATCTTACAGATTTTCTTTCTTTGATTTTATACATCAATAATAGACGTTGGGGACTTCAACGTCTCTTTTGGTAGCAAGGTATTGTTTCTCTTCATAGATGGCTTCAATAGGAAGTCTTTCCTTGTTTCTTTCATTGGAGTGTCGCCTTCTATGGAGAGAGTCATTGGTCCTCCTTCCATCTTGGAGAGAGACGTTGGAGTTGGTCCTCCTTCCATCTTGGAGAGAGACGTTGGAGTCGCCTTCTATGGAGGGAGCTGTAGGTCCACCTTCCATCTTGGGGAGAGTCGTTGGAGTGAGGTCATTGTTATCTTTAACAGTCTCTGGATACGACCGTGAACCTTGCCAAACGCCGATTGCATTGCCCATTTCATCACCGTAGACGTCCCTAGTACGTAGCTTCTTCTTCTTCTTATAGCCTTTTAATCTTTCATCGGCGGTTGTTCTTCTGTTGCTTCTGGAGGACGCATCATGTCCCCTAGCCTACTATTCCTATATTTTCATATATTTTGCATCCATTTGTATGATCGAGTTTACAAGAAAAACATCTTAAAAAAGATTTTTGGCATCCATGGAATGGAAGGCATATTAAATATCCTCAAGAGCAATGCTGTCATCCAAAAAACAAATGCTTTTAACGCCAAAAAACAAATGCTTTTAACGTGATAATTTGTGAATTGTATGATTGATCTAGTTGGCTCACTGTCTTCATAATCTTAATATTTAATTTGCTGGTCCTTATATAACTGGAACCCTATATACTGCCTTGTATTTTTCAGTACAACTACATATCTGTCTTTTTATTTATGTGTTTTGATTTTTTTGCTGATTAAATATGTGTAATTTGTTATGTGTACAGGGGCCAAAAACCATTGTTACAAATATCGTTCTCAGAAAAATTTCAGTGAGGGCTTTCTCGAGTCTTTTCTAGCAAATGTCGACAAGTTTTTAAAAAATTAAGACAGAGAGCAAGGGAACTGAGACCTGATAGCTTTACCCAATAAGAGCTGAAGCGGGGCACTGATGCCTCTACAAAAGCTCACTTAAGGTACTTATAGAGGGAGATGCCGATGGAGATGGAAATGGTGTGTTTTTATCTCTCTAGACTCGTCCAGTTGGATTTCTTTAGACGACTCCAACGTTCTCCTCAAAAGATCCTTAATCCTCCAATCTTGCGTGACAGGGGATTGAAGGGCAAGCGATTGGTGTTGGATTCATTGTGCAGCCCTTCTTGAGGATGCCCAATGATACGTTCTGTAAATCGGCTGGAGAGGACCAGACACGCGCTTGCCTCTTGGAGGAGATCTGTAGGGAAGCCTGGGGATAGAGTGAGAGGTCTGAGTGCCGCTATTTACCTCACTCAGACTGAGGTGGAAAATGGATGCTGGGGAACGAAGCGTTGGATGGATCTTCTCAATACCAAGCTCCAGGATGTGTTGGCAGAAGAAGCCCGTGCTTGGAGACAAAAATCTCGCCTGAGGTGGTTGAGCGAGGGAGATCGGAACACACGGTTCTTCCATACTATGGCATCTGGCCAGACTGCCAAATGCCACATCCATAAGATGGTTGGACGTGATGGAGTGAGGGAGGATTCTAGCAAAATCAGGGAGGTATGTGATCAACTTTTCAAAGATCTACTTGGAATTGAGGCAGGTTCGGGAGAAATTATGGAGGGCATGTACCAGGGCCTTTGTGTGTCTACAGAGGAAAACATACGAAAATAGCCCTACGTAACTCGCTGTATAGATTTTTATGCAAACTCCTAGCAGGTCGAATGAAAGGCATCCTTAGTAGGGTAATCTGCAAATAGCAAATTCTCTCTCTCTACAGCTCCCTCTCTCTCTCTCTCTCTCTCTCTCTCTCTCTCTCTCTCTCTCTCTTGCATTATGCAACAAAAATTAATTGTAGCTAGAGACCAGTTGAAATTAATATATAAATATATATAGCCGTGCTCTCTCTCTCTCTCTCTCTCTCTCTCTCTCTCTCTCTCTCTCTAACCCTGCATTTTAAATTATCTTTTTCTTCTGATATTTTATTTCCTTTTGAATGAGTTGAATCAGGAACCCATTCTTCCAGTTCGTTTCCAAAAGGGAGAAAAGGACGCTGCCCTTCTCACCTCACTGATCCCATTCAGTATTCAGTGTAGGAAGAAGGAAAAAAAAGGAGACTCCCCTCCCCTCCCTCATTAACCGCATGTCAATCTAAACCCACCCGTGAACTATTTCTCTCTCTCTCTCTCTCTCCATCTTATATACTCCAAACGCTTTTTCCTCCAATCAGATTCAATCGGCTGCACTCTCTCTCTTGGTGGCGCATTTGGGAGGAGCGCAACAATAGGGTCTTTAGGGACACCTTCTCTTCGTCAGAGTATGTGGCTCATCTTGTGTAGGGGGATGTTCAGTTTGTCATTCGGTTAAGGCGTCGTGGTCCGTCTGTGGCTAGGTGATGGCGACGCTCATCCCTTCCTCTCTATTCACTCCTTTCTTCTTACTGTGCATTGTTTGTATTTTTCGTCTTTTACTTTTGTTTCTGCGGATTGCTTTTGTATCTAGGGGACGTCTTGTCCCCAAATTTTGTTATATATTTCCCATTTTATCGGCCCTCTCTCTCTCTCTCTCTCTCTCCATCTTATATACTCCAAACGCTTTTTCCTCCAATCAGCTTCAATCGGCTGCAGTCTCTCTCTCGGCCTCTTTCCTTTTCTTCACCACACTTCCATGCTGATCTAATTATTGGATACCTTCCACCTGATCTCTTTCTTCCTCAACCTTCTGAAGCCTCCCGAGTGAACCAAAATTCTGATGGGATGAAGCCTGTTCAGCCATGAGACATTCTTTCCTTTCAATTTCATGCTTCAAGGGCCTCCGCCACTGCCGCCGCCACAGCAGCTGTCCTCCCACCAAGAGCACGACCACCAGGGGCAAAGGGAGGGGGGGGGGCGCCTAGGCCGTGTCCCCACCCCAGGTAAGTGGGAAAAAAAAATTACATTAACAAAATTGAAAATTTTTAATTGTATAATGTATTTTTTGGATTCAAATTTAGTTTGGTCATACCCGAATAAGTTCGTTGGACTTTTGACCCACCCCTAAAAGAAATCCTCGCTCCGCCCTTGCCTAAAACTGAACCTAGAGACTTGTTTTCATATATATAACTTGAATCTTTATAAGGTTTTAAAATTGATTGTCTAAAAATGTTGAGCTAATATACCAGTAATTTACGTTTTAAAAATTAAAAGATTGGGATGAAGCTAACGTCAATATGATCAACTTTTTTGAAACATATGGAGATGTAAATAACACAAAAACATTGCAGATAAGGGTGAAAAATCTTTTACTAATTTGCGCAAATTAATGTCTCTTATTTTAGGTTGCATTGATGGTATCAAACAAAAAAATGAATGCCCCCAGCGGTTTGACCCAAAAAAAGAACAATGGAAATTATTAAGAAAAAGGTAATGCTTATCAGTGTACAAACCAACTGTTGCTTGGCGAAGTAGAGTTCATGTATAGATTTTAGAGAGCATGCTTGGGATTAATTGCTGGATTGAACTTTCAAATTCATAACTGAATGTGGACTCAACTTTAAACTCACAACTGAATTTGAATAGCATTATAACATGCTATGAACCAACTTTAAAAATGAATATATATTTGGTAGATGAAAATTTGATTTTCCTAAGTTGATGTTTATTATTCGATGTGTATTTAGAATTGAATATCAATCTAATCAAATGTCAATTCTTAACAAATCCATTGTACATTAATTTTCTTTCTAATTCCTAACTTTTTGAAGCCGTTCAGTTAAATACCATATCCAAATCCATTGTATATTAATTTTCTTTCTAATTCCTAACTTTTTGAAGCCGTTCAGTTAAATACTATATCCAAATCCATTCTATTGACATCTTGTAGAGTCTTCTACAACAAAGCTTTTCAGGGTTTACTTGCAACATTGGCTCGTTCTAGAGTTGAGTTTAGACAAGTGAAGATCCAGTAGCAACGCTACATATAGGTTGGTGTGACTAACAATAATTTTATTTTTATGTAAATGTCTTATAATTATTTACTTATTTATATATTATGCTCATTTAAAAATGAAAATTTCTAAAAATAATGTCTATGATAAAATATTTCTGATTCTGCCACTAATCGCTGGATCTATTTTGCATCCCAACTAACACAGTACGATTTCTGATTACATTGGACTTCTCACTTGCCATTTTATTTTATTTTGTTTTCGACACTTCAATTTTAGCACTATTTTAGCAACGTTGGCTTCCTCATACATACTTCAATCGGTTATTCGTGTAATGAAAAAGAGACAATGATGGAACAACCTCTCTCACGAGATGTTTAAACTATTCTACTTGTCATTATTTTTATGGGCAAAACATGGCTTTACTTATAGCAGCAAACTTCACCGAAGACAGAATCTGTACTTTTAAATTAATAATAAAAAACTTAAGTGCACTTTTGATCAACTTATTTTTTTATTATCGCCGCGAAATTGTATATGCAGTTTTAAAGATTTTCATTTTTACTCCAAACACGTTTTTTTCTTGTTTCCTTTTGATTTTTTTTCCGAAAGTCTTCTTAACATAGCCAAATAAAAAAAATTGAGGTTTAACTTCTGTACTTATTAATATCTTGAAAAAGGAACCCAAAATTGATTTCCAGGTATACCAGGAACCAGGTCCGGACTGTATAAACAATGGAGTGGGTGGTTGCTCAGAGAACAAGTCATGCGGAGAAATGTGGGGAAGACGCGCTCTTCTTGCCCATCGACCACAGAAAGCTCTAGAGCGATCTTATTCCTTCTACATTCTTCTTTAACGGTTTCTGGTTTTTGCCTACGGTGGCCGCCATTAGAGAGACGAAAGGAATCAGGGACTGAGGGATAAAGTGGACGAATCTAGAGAGGTGAACCCCAACTGTCTCTATCTCATCTGCTTGTCCCTCTACACATACTGAGAAGAAAAACGTGAAGAAAAGAGAGGAACGAGAAAGATGAAAGAGCCAAAAGAGATGGTTTACATTTCTCATATGATGGGGTATTTATACAACTTTTTACAGGTATGTACAGATCCCACAAATTTTGGGATTGAAAGATCATAATCTGTGATTGACAACAATAAAAAGAAAGACTATAATTTCTTGACTCAAATCTTCTTTCCTGAAATCTTATGATTCCTGAAAATGAGTTTGTTGATTTTCCTCTCCAATACTCCCTCTCAAGTTGGTGTGTGTAAATCTGAAACACCCAACTTGATTCTTAAAGTTTGAAAATTGTCTCTCCTCAATGGTTTAGTGAAAATATCAGTTAGTTGCATACATGATGATACATGATGAGCGCAAATTATTTCTTGTTGAATTTTTTCTCTTACAAAGTGACAATCTAGCTCTATGTGTTTCGTTCTTTCATGAAAAACTGGATTTGCTGAAATATGCAAAGCTGCTTGATTGTCGCAATATAAATTGACTGGTTTATCATGATTCCACCCCAAGTCATTTAATAAGGCTTTTAACCAAACAACTTCACAAGTTGTCAAAGCCATTGCCCGGTATTCTGCTTCAGCAGACGATCTGGCAATAGTAGACTGCTTCTTTGATTTCCAAGAAATAGGACTATTCCCCAAGAACACAATATATCCACTAACTGATCTACGAGTGGTAGGACAACTAGCCCAATCTGAGTCACAATAACCCCTCAATTGTTTTGCACTTGACAAGGATAAAAATATTCCTTTTGCTGGTGAAGTCTTCAAATATTTCAATACTCTAAGCGTTGCTTCATAGTGTGTAGTCCGTGGTGATTGCATGAACTGATTGAGAACTTGGATTGAATACATTATGTCTGGATGAGTAATGGTTAAATAAATCAAACGTCCGACTAACCTCCTGTATTTAGCTGGATCTTTCAGTGGAATACCATCATTGGGAGTCAATCGTAATTTTTGTTCCATTGGAAAGTCTATAGGCTTGGCTCCCATCAAACCTGCATCATTCAAAATATCCACAATATATTTTCTTTGACTTAGAAATATTCCCGATGACGCTCTTGCAACTTCTATGACATGAAAGTACTTAAGTATTTCCAAGTCCTTAATATGAAATTTCGAATGTAAATATTGCTTAACCGAAGCAATCCCTAGTTCATCATTTCCTGCAATGATAAGATCATCAACGTAGACAAGAATAACAATAAATTGTTTTTCATGTTTCCGAGTAAAGAGAGTCTTGTCAGCTGATGATTGAATGAAACCAGTGCCTTTAAGTGCAGATAACAACTTGTGAAACCAGTTACGTAGCGCTTGCTTGAGTCCATACAGAGACTTACGAAGACGACATACTTTATTACTTGAATACTCTCCCTCATGCAGAAGGCCTAGAGGAATGGTCATGTATATTTTCTCATGTAATTCTCCATGTATAAATGCAGTACTCACATCCATTTGATATAAGTACCACCCTTGAATAGAAGCAAGAGCAAGAAGTGTGTGCATAGTTGTTAACTTTGCAACCGGAGCAAATGTCTCATGATAATCAAGGCCCTCTAGTTGAGTGTACCCTTTAGCAACAAGTCTGGCTTTGTAGCGTTCAATACTTCCATCTGATTGCCTTTTTATCTTATAAACCCAACGACAGCCAATTGAATTTTTGTTGGGAGGCAAAATAGTAATAGACCATGTACTGTTTTGTTCAAGAGCCTGAATCTCATCAGCCAAAGGTTTTCGCCAATGTTGATGTTTAACCGCTTCCGCATACGAGCTAAGTTCAACATCACTCATGATTGAGGTTAAAAAAGCATAATGGGATTTAGAGAATTTGTGAACAGGTAAATAATTGTGTATGGGATAACGTGTACCTGAGGATCGCTTAGTTGAAGTAGATTCCTTAGGCAGTGAACTTATAACCATCAGAACACACATAGTCTTGAAGATAGGATGGTGAATGACGAGTACGACTAGATTTGCATAGAGCAAGTGAGTCTAAAGGAGGTGGATCATCTGACATAGGTCGATGATCTGAAACATGAGAGACTGGAAGATTTTGGTCATTGTTGATGGAATCGTGAGGTTGAATGGGTGATAACAGAGAGAAATTTGCTGGAATACCATTCTCACACGATGACATATATTTCTCTCCAAGGTAATCTGCTTGAGGGTGAGGTAAAAGAACATTGTTCAAATCATTTGTATGGCATTGTTCAGTTAGAAATGGAAAATTATCCTAAAAAAAAGATATACTGCTTGTAAAAATTTGTTTGGTATCCAAATCATAGACACGATACCCTTTCTGATTGTGAGGATATCCGACAAAAACACATTTGTGTGCACGTTATGAAAACTTATGCATTTGGTTTAAATTTTTGGCATAACACAAGCATCCAAAAACACGCAAATCTTTATAATTGGGTTTTTTATGAAAAAGAAGTTCAAATGGAGACTTGTCATTTAAAAGAGTTGACACATTGTGTTAATTAAAAAAGTTGCTGTCAAAATACATTCACCCCAAAAAGTGACCGGGAGATTTGCTTGAAACCTAAGTGCTCGTGCCACCTCTAGTAGATGGCGATGCTTCCTCTCAACACATCCATTTTGTTGAGGAGTTCCAACACATGAGGTTTGATGTTCTATGCCATACTCATAAAAATATGATTGCATATTATGATCTATAAATTCGGCACCATTATCACTCCGAACACATTTCACATGAGTATTGAATTGAGTAAACACCATGGCACAAAAACAAGTTAAACAAGAAAATGTTTCAGATTTGAACCTCATTAAGAAAACACAAGTTAATCAAGTAAAATCATCTACGATTGTGAGGAAGTAATGTGCGCCCGTGTGAGACGGTGTGGCATATCCTCCCCAAATATCACAATGAATTAAGCCGAACGGATCACTTGCTCTACTAGTACTAGTTGGAAAAGGTAAACGAGCGAATTTAGCTTTAAGACATGCATCACAAGGAGAAACATGCTTGGAAATAGAAATGTTTTCATTCAATGAAAAAAACTTATCAAATGAAGGATGTCCAAGTCTCATATGCCATATATGAGCTGTCTTATTACTAGGAGAAGCAAACAAAGCATGTGAATTAGTTGGAAGAAGAAGATGGTAAAGTGCACCGCTCAAGTTACCCACTCCAATCAGCTTCCTCAACAAAGGGTCCTGGAAAACACAACAGGTTGGAAGAAAAACAGCAATACAATTAGTAGTCTTGGTGAACTTTGGAACTGATAATAAATTGTATTTAAAATTAGGAATATATAGGACATCAGTAATCTGAATATTGGTTGAAAGGTAAACTGTTCCAGTAATAGAGACTAGTGTTTGATGTCCATTGGGTAGGTTAATCACACGATGTTTTGGTAGAATTTTGATATTAGAAAGCAAATGGAAGTGAGGGGTCATATGGTCTGAGGCTCCGGTGTGAATATTCCAAGGAAAATGAGTTGAGAATGATTGTTTACCTGCTAGATTAGCGGCAGCCGGTGAAGCATCAACATTTAACCAAGATGCCAATTGACTGACTTGTTCTTCGGTAAGTTGTGACAAAACAACACTGACTTTTACATTGTTTGCCGATGTTCCTCCCTGTTGCGCCTTTTCAGTTTTAGATGAATCACCAGTTGAACCTGCAGCCTTAGGATGATTTGGAGGATAACCATGAAGCAAATAACATCGAGATTTTATATGCCCAAACATTCCAAAATGATCACATTTTGGTCGAGGACGATTGCGAGTAGCATTAGGCATCCTCGCCAGATTTCGTTTGGTATATGATGTAGGAGAAGACCTAGCTGCAAGAGCTATGTTATTGGATCCAAACATTTTTGGTGTGAGAAGACGTTGAGTCTCTTCTTGAAGCAACATAGCATATACCCTATTAATGTTGGGTAGAGGATCGATAGCAAGAATCTGACTTCGCAGATTGCTAAAGCTTTCATTCAATCCCATTAGAAACTGATAAACTTTTTCATGATCTTGACATGAATGAAATTCTTTAAACGCACCACAAGTACATGCAGACATAGTTGAATAAGATCCAAGTTCATCCCAAAAAGTTTTAAGTGTAGTGAAGTAAACAGCCAATGAATTTTGTTCTTGACGTAAATCAGATATCATCTTCTTCGATTGATAAATACGAGCAGCATTACCTTGAGAGAAACATTCTTTAATATCAATCCAAACTTCGTGAGCTTCACTGGCATAGATGACGCTATTTGCTATCTCCTTGGATAATGAGTTAAGAATCCATGAAAAAACCAAGTCATTACAACGAACCCATGACATGTAATCCAAGCTAGTGGTTGCAGGTTTTGAAATAGAACCATCAACAAATCCGAACTTATTATTGGCACTCTGGGCCATTTTCATTGCCCGTCGCCATGTAGAATAGTTGTCTCCAACAAGGGGATTGGTCACTAAAATAGCACCAGGATTATCAGAATGGTGCATGACGAAAGGTGACTCATTCTGATCACCATAAATATCAGTCCGATCAACAAGAGGAGTTGTTGCCATAGCCAAAGAATATCGAATGCGCAAGAAAAATTAATACTGTGCATAGAGCTCCAGATCCAACCCGAATTGAATCCTTCTTGCAATGATAAAAATGCACACTTACGGGTTGTGACCTCTGATTTCAAGAGTCCACGAGCCGGTCAGTGAGCTAGACGGACGGTCTCCCTCCCGACCAGCGGTTCTAGTGACTGCGATAGAGACGCCGAGCTTGAGGGAACAAATTTGGGCGCTCGAGCGGATGAGAAGCAGATTTGGGCGCTCGAGATTTGGGCGCTCGAGCGGGCGATGGCAGTCCAGACGAGATTTGGGCGCTCGATCGGGCGAATGAATGTGGAGCTTTGAGCGAGCGGATGACGCTCAAGTAGGAAGGACGCTCGAGCAGGAGGCTCGAGCGGCAAGCAGGAGCGGACAGGAAGCAGGGGCTTCGTGCCCGGCGCTCGAGTTCGAGCGGAAATGGCAGAATCCTCACGGAATGAGAAGCGGGCGCAGAGCCTTCGAGCGAGCGGATGAGATCGCAGGAGCGCTCGAGCGTGCGTTCGACGATGTGCAGAGAGAAATAGGATTCCTTTTCTCTACTGTGGCCCTCCGACGGTGATTCCCTTTCTTCCTCTGCTTTGGAAGAAGGGGAATGGGAACAAAGAACTAAGGGAAAGGGAGATGAAGAATGGCCAATCTCCACCAAATTTTGGGGTCTACGACAAAAATCGACCGATTATGGAAGATCGGAGAGCAGACAAACAAATGGGGACCTCCCAATCTCAACGACTCTCTATGTCTTTCTCGCACGGCTCTGATACCATGAGAAGAAAAACTTGAAGAAAAGAGAGGAATGTGAAAGATGAAAGAGCCAAAAGAGATGGTTTACATTTCTCATATGATTGGGGTATTTATACAAGTTTACAGGTATGTACAGATCCCACAAATTTTGGGATTGAAAGATCGTTATCTGTGATTGACAACAATAAAACGAAACACTATAATTTCTTGACTCAAATCTTCTTTCCTGAAATCTTACTTGATTCCTGAAAATGTTGATTTTCCTCTCCAATACATACCTTAATTGAGCTTTCGGGGAATCATCACGGTCGTATTTCAGCTTGCATTGGGTCATCTTTAAAAGGGAAAGAAGCAGACAAAAAGGACATAGAGAATTTTAACGTGGTTCGACTCAGGATCGAGTCTACATCCACGAACAGAAAGCTTCTCTCTCACACGCCTCAATCGTTTGTGTGAGAGGTTCCATTGACACTTAAAGGAATACAAGGCTCATTCATTTCCTAATTTTTAGGATCTTGATTGGCATCAATATCTTGACGATATTGTTGATTACACCTCTGATTTTCTTTCCTAATCTTTTGATCAACAGAAGCGGCAACAGTGTCGCCTCGAGCGTTATCTTCAATATGAGCGTTATCTTCAATAGCCCCCCTCAAGCTGAACGGCCTAGGAAGGACGTTAAGCTTGACACGAATGGATTCAAATGGTGAGCGAGCAATGGGCTTGGTCATTGTATCAACAAGTTGGTCAGTAGCAGGAACATGATGAACTGTAAGATGATGGTGTTGCACATGATCCCGGATGAAATGAATATTGACTTCAATATGCTTAGTGTGTTGGTGAAAAACCGGATTGGCAGTCAATTGAACAACATCCATATTGTCTCATAAGAGCCGGGGAATGGTGGAAAGAGGGTGACAAAGTTCCTGTAAAAAATATGATATGGAGAGAACTTCGGCGGCAG
Organism: Nymphaea thermarum; assembly: GCA_011799765.1. NCBI lineage: Eukaryota > Viridiplantae > Streptophyta > Magnoliopsida > Nymphaeales > Nymphaeaceae > Nymphaea > Nymphaea thermarum. The sequence continues at coordinate 44,500 of JAANDH010001353.1, read as the reverse complement.
TGGAGGCCAACGCCCTGTATTCTGCCTCAATACTGGAGTGAGCAACAGTATTTTGCTTTTTTGCAGACCACGAAACCAAGGAATCTCCAAGAAAGATGGCAAAGCCGGTAGTAGATCTTCGATCATCAGGATTCCCGGCCCAATCGGCATCAGAATATGCTGGAAGAGAAAGGTGCGAAGACGGCCGAATAAGAAACCCAAGATGAAGAGTGTGCTTAATGTAGCGAAGTATGCGTTTGACGGCAACCCAATGAACAGTGGTAGGAGCTTGCATAAACTGACAGACCTTGTTGGTAGCATAAGCAAGATCAGGTTTGCTAAGGGTAACATACTGGAGAGCACCAACAATTTGGTGATATGGAGTAGGATCAAGTAGCGGCGTGCCATCAAATTTAGATAACTTTTCGCCAACAGCTAAAGGCGAAGGAAGTGGCTTGACATCAACCATGTCGCTTTGCTTGAGAACATCTTGCATATACTGGCGTTGAGAAAGAAAGAGTCCTTGAGGTGTAAACTGTGCTTCAACTCCAAGAAAATAATGTAGACGCCCAAGTTCTTTTATTGAGAATGCACACCCCATTTGACATATAAGCTGATGAATGGCGGCGGGTCAGCTTCCAGTGATCAAAATGTCATCAACATAAATAAGAACAAAGATGGAATGAGAGCCCACAAATTTAAGAAATAGTGAAGTGTCAATCTTGGAGGCGGAGAACCCGTTTGAAATGAGAAATGAACTAAGGCGTTGAAACCAGGCTCGAGGTGCTTGCTTAAGTCCATAAAGAGCTTTCTGTAACTTGCATACATGATGCGAAAATTGAGCATTAACAAAGTCTTGAGGTTGTAACATATAAACATCTTCAGATAAAGTGCCCTGTAAGAATGCATTGTTGACATCTAACTGGCGAACCACCCAATTGTGCAAAACAACAAGAGTAAGAACAAAACGAATTGTGGTGTGTTTAATCACAGGGCTAAAAGTTTCAAAATAATCAATGCCATATTCATGTGTATACCCTTTGGCCACAAGACGAGCTTTATATCCGTCAGTACTGCCATCAGCTTTTCTCTTGATACGATAGACCCATTTATTGCCAACAATATTGTGAGAGGGAGAGGGAGGAACAAGAATCCAAGTGTTGTTCTTCATCAAAGCATTGTATTCCTCAAGCATGACATTGTGCCAATGGGAGAGTTTAGAGGCTTGGGTAAAAGTTTTCGGTTCAATTTCTAAAGGCAACTCAGTAAGATGAGTAATGTAACGGGGGTTGGGTTTAATGGATCCAGTTTGGAGGCGAGTGATCATGGAGTGAGTTTTGGGGGCCGGAGGAAGAGGTGATTCATTAGGTAAGGATAGCGGGAGAGGAGAGGGTGGTGAAGGGGAAGGTGATGTTTATGCGGGTGGTGAAGGGAAAGGTGGTGGTGATGGGGTAATGGCGGGTGCATGTGGAGAAATGGATGGTGGTGGTGATGGCGAGGGTGACTAGACTGTGATGAGGAGAGAAATCTCCATTGGTGGAGAGATAGAAGAAGATGGTGGCTCAGGTTTGGGGGCAGAAATGGATTTATAAGGAAAAACATTCTCATCTAAAATGACATTACGACAAATATAGAGTCTTGAAGTGGAAGAATTCAAGCAAAGATAGCCTTTATGTGTGGTGCTATAGCCAAGAAATATGCATTTGGTACTGCGATATTGTAATTTGTGAGTATTGTAAGGACGAAGATGAGGGTAGCAGGCACATCCAAAGGTTTTAAGAAAGGCATAGTCAGGGATTTGGTTGAAGAGTAGCTGAAAAGGACTTTTCATGTTTGTAACAAGTGATGGCAGACGGTTAATAAGAAATGCAGCTGTAAGAAAGGCAAAATCCCAAAACTTGAGGGGAATGCTAGAATGAACAAGTAACGCGAGACCTGTCTCTACTATGTGACGATGTTTTCGCTCTACTCTCCCATTTTGCTGATGAGTGTGAGGGCATGAAATGCGATGATCAATTCCACATGACTTTAAGCAAGTGAATAGAGATCTATATTCTCATCCCCAATCACTTTGAAGAGCTTTGATGGGTCGCCCAAATTGTCTCTCAACAAGTTTTTGAAAGTCTCGAAAAATAGTCAAAACTTCAGACTTTCTTTTAATAATAAATAACCAAGTGAACCTTGAATATCCATAAACAAAATTAACATAATAATAATATCCTTGCATGGAAGCAATGAGCACAGGGCCCAAACATCAGAGAATATAATATCTAATGGTCCATTTATTTCATGAGAAGAACTAGAAAAGGTAAACTGTGACTCTTCTCCATTTGACATGCTTCACACAGAGAGTCAATTTTATTGAAACTAGAAGGAAGTCCATATTTACTAAGGACATGTTGAGCGATTTTCATGGAAGGGTGCCCAAGTCGCTCATGCCATTTTTGTTGCGTAGTTCGTTCACCAAGAAGAGCTGCTGGTTGACTCCCAATATCTTCCAAGTGCAACTTGTAGAGTCCGTGCTTATTATTTCCCTTGAGAAGAACCTGCTCTGTCTTGGCATCCTTAACATAACAAAATTGCGGGTGAAATTCAAGAAACACATCATTATCCTTTGTAAACTTGTGTACAAAAAGCAGATTTTTGGTGATAGATGACACATGTAAAATATCTTTCATGATGAACTTGGAATCAAGATGATAGAAAATAGAGGTACCAATGTGTGTAATGTTCAAACCTTGACCATTTCCGATGCGAACTTGATCTCCTCCATTGTAGTGAGATTGGATGGTCAAGTTATTGAAATCTGGCGTTACATGATGAGTGGCTCCAGAGTCAGGGTACCATCCTCCATGATCAAATGACCCATAGGCATCAACTGTATGCGCTTCGATAGATGGAGCATCATTAAATTTCTGCATTTTATATGTTTTGCACTTCAAAGCCCCGTGGCCAGGTTGACGACATGCTTGACAAACTGTACGATAATTTGAAGCAATATGACCATTATTTCCACAAGCAAAGCAAGATCCAACCTGATTTTTTGGAGAACGATCTTGAGTTTTATTGCGACCTCTGTTATGCTTAAAGCGATTGCCACCGAAATTTTGATTTTTCATAGTAAAATTTGCTGATGGAGTTCCAATAGAGAGATTATCAACTTCATCCAATTGCGCCTCATGAATAAGCAACATAGCAAACAAGTCGTCCATATTAATGGGATCGACCCTAGTGTTCAACGCAGTTCTAAGAGACTCATATTCTCTCGATGGTAAACCAGTCATGATGTAGTGATCAAATCATCATCATCCACTGGTTTGGATGCAAGAGCTAACTGGTGAGCAATACTTCTTGCTCTGCAGAAATATTCCGAAATAGTTTTAGTGGCTTTTCTTAAGTTTTGAAGTTGGTTTCTCAACTGCTGGATTCTTGCTCTTAAGCGGGCAGCATACATACGTTTGAGGGCATTCCATAATTCATGAGAGGAAGAAATTCCCACAACATGACTACGAACAAGATCAGTTAAAGATGAAAGAATCCAACTTAATAAAAGCTGATCTAATCTGTACCATTCATCATACTTTGGATTGCGACATTTTAAGCCATTGTTGTCATCGATCCATTCAGAGGGACATAGTTGTTTACCATCTATGAAACCCATGAGATTATAACTGTTAAAGAGGGGCGTAAACTGAGATTCCCAAATCAAATAATTGCCTGATGCAAGCTTAATGGAAAGCAAATACTGAAGATTTGTGGACGCAGGAAGAACAGGAAAGATCTGACCTGTAGTTTGAGATGTGTTTGGTGTAGCAGACTCTGAAGCATGAGTGTTTTCAGCCATTCCGAATGAAAAATCAGAGATACCCACACACTATTCTGTTCTTACAACGACAAAGGTGGCACTTGAAAAATCCACAGCATCGCCCTGATCTCAGGGTAGAAAGCTGAGATGAAGACGATTCCAACGAACTCAAGATCGTCCAAAATGGGTGTCGGAGGAATCAATGGCAAAGATTTGAAAAATCAGTAATTTCTGCCTTTTTCGCAGGTGGGAAGGACGATTTCTGGCGGTGTCAACGCCTGGACACGTGCGAATAAGACCAAGGACACGATGACACAATGTCATTCATGTTGAAAGAAGCCCGACACGTGTTGAGCGGGACTCGGTGTCGGTTGAAGAAGATGTTTAACGCAACACAGAGGCGGGATTCGTCGAGTGGTGCTGGCGTAGTTGCGTGAGACACGACGGGACTCGTGAATCCCTGTCGTGTTTTGCTGAAGACGACACGAAACTGTGATTCTTTGCTGGTGACTGAAGAACATGGCGAAATATTCCGCCGGGATTCTTCTGGATTGCCGGAAAACGGCCTCCACCCAGAAAACTCCGACGAAATTTCAAATTTAGATTTCGAGCGTTATCTTCAATATGAGCGTTATCTTCAATAATCTCCATCGGCATCTTCCTCTATAAATACCTCAATTGAGCTTTCTGGGGAGATATCAGTGTCGTGTTTCTGCTCGTATTGGGTAAAGCTATCACGTCTTTTGCTCTCGGTTTCTATTAAGCGCTTCTGATTGCTTGGCACCGGAAGGCAGAGGGTGGGTCGTGACGTGAAGGAAGGGAAGAAGATGAGGGCATCTTTCTTGTTGTTGGTAATGGCGTCGTTGTTTGTGGGGGTGGCGTTCCTGCCGGAGACGGCGAGGGGGCTGCTGCCCTACAGTAGGCTATGGGACATGATGGTTCCTCCGGAAGCGGTCGATCCCTTTAGGATCCTGGAGCAGTCCCCCTTTACGCTCCCCAAGTCTCTGGATACGACCGTGACCCTTGCCCAGGCCGATTGGAAGGAGACCCCTCTTGCACATTTCATCACCCTAGACGTCCCTGGTTCGAAGCTTCTTCTTTTTCTTCCTCTGAGTTGGTGTGATTCGGTTGGTGTTTATCCTTCTGTTTTTTTCTTTTTTACAATTGGTATTGTGGATTTAAACACCAAAAAAATAGAATGATTGGATAGGGGTGCTCCCTCTCACTGTCTCTCTTGTTCTTTTGGTTTTCTGAAATTGGCACGAATGATTTTTTTTTTCTCCAAGAAATGGAAGAAGAGAAAAGTAGAGCTGCTGAAGAAGAGTGATGTTTGGGAATGCGGATTGCAGGGGTGAAGAAGGAGGACATAAAAGATCGAGGTGGAGGAGGGAAGAGCACTGAGGATCAGCGGCGAGAGGAAAGGGGATGAGGAGAAGGAGGCGGAAGGCGACACGTGGCACCGGGTGGAGAGGCCCGTCGGCAAGTTCTGGCGGCAGTTCCGGCTACCCTTCAACGCCAACTTGGACGCCATCAAGGCGCACCTGGAGAACGGTGTGCTCAAGGTAACCATCCCCAAACTGGCGGAAGCGAAGACGAAGCAACCGAGGGTCATTGACATCGTGGAGGATCGCTCTGCTGGCGACATCAGAGCCACCAAAGCCGATCTGTAATGAAACCTCTAGCTGTGATTGCTCTGCTCCGGCTTGCTATCCGTTGCCCTGTTCGGCTAAGTACAGCTAGTTTGTGCTGAAGGAGAACTTTTTGTGTAATGGAACGGATTTTGTGAACAAGAAATAATAGAAAAGAGCTTTTGGTCTTGCTGTTTAGCTTTTTATCTCTATCCTTCCTGCTCGTCTTGCTTACCAGTTCCACTGAGCTTGCTATGGAAGCATGCTGGTCTCCAATCTCATGGAAATGCTCGCTCTGTCATGTATGGTCCAAGGTTGAACTGCGGAATGTGAGTGCTAATATTAGCTTGACGCATGTAGTATGATAACTTCTTATTTGTTAACCTATAGAAGCTGTTTTCTTTGTTTCTATGGCCTTGTAATAGTCACTTCTTTTGTCGGATGTTCCCTGTGATTTGGCTGAGGAGCTGTTGAAGAAAACGAAATGCGAGACTGCTTCCAATTTGAACCTTACTCTGCTGTTTATAGTCTAGTAACAAACATTAGAAAAAAGAAAAAGCAAATTGTCAAACCGCGCACGTACTTGCAGCAACTGTTTTGGCGTGTAGCCAAACTGTGGCATCTGTACCTAAAGAAATTCTGTCAACTCACTCATCTTCTGGCCGACTGTGTGTGCGCCTGACAGGGCAAACATCACCATCTGAAGAAATCCCTTGTTGGTGAACATGGTGGTGATGGCGTCCAGGTCTTCAAAGAAGCCAGGGAGCTCATTGTTTGCAGCTGCCTGAACACCCTTCCTACTACCACAGAATAAGTTGGTCTTCCCAACTACAAGCAGCAGACACATTTATTCCACTTTGCATAAGTGGAATCAAATAAGACAAGTACTCCTTGGCAAACGTTCATATAACATGCAAAAAAGAAATTAGTATCTTACACATCATCATTTACATTAATTAGGTGTCAAACGCTTCATTCTTGTCCAGTATGGTGTGGTGTGTGCATTTACTTATTTTAGATTCTTTGGACGACATTTTAGATACGGTTATCTAATAATTTTTGGACGTCATTACGCTAAAGATAAAATAGAATCACTTTCATTACCTTGCAATTTCCTTAGATATAGGAGACTCTCTAATGTTGGACTTGGATTCTTTTGATGACTGACCGAGACTCATGAACCTTGTTCACAATATCTAGATCAAGACACAAGCTAGTCATGATTTCCAGCATTTGATCAACAGTTTATTATGGTTGCTGAAAGCACTCTCAGCAAGGAGATTCTCACGTTGAAGGAGCTGCTCATGATCATGGACCCTCAGCTCATGAAGCTGTCGCATAGGTCACACATGGTGAATCTGATATGCATGAATATGGTAATAAAGGAGAAACTAATAATCCATAGGCTCTACCACCAAGAGCTGTGGTGCACATTATCGTACGATATTGTTAGTGTGTGATTATTGAACTGTGCAGTTTTGAGTTGATGAACCTTGAGCATGAGCTTGATGGCGGTCAGGGCTTCTGTGCATCTCTTTCTAGAGATATTTCTTCTCTTCTCTGATTAAATCTTCCTCTGAATCGTCGATGTGAAATAAAACAACGATTAAAATGCCGGTTGCTTTACTCATTCCTTGGTTGTATGTACTTGCAGGTTCATAAAAAATTGTGCCGCCGATGGTATAACGACCGAACATCCCCTGGTCAGTGAAAAGAGAAACCCTGTATATAAGGACAACAAAAGAAGTAGTAAAAAGGTTAAACATTTCAAAAACGACACTGCTTTTCGAAAAATCTCCGAAATATTCCAACTCATTGGCCCTTCTTTCTGATGCATATATGTTGTTTGTAGGCCTGAACAACAAGTCGGGTAGTTCAGGTTCGACTTGGTAAAGCTTGTTGAGAGCCCGAGTTCGATCTAACTCTTTTCACAAATGAATCAAATTCGAGTTTTTACTGGGATCATTTGTTTAACAGTGTGGAGCTCCAGTTGGTTAAGTGTGACTTCATAAAACTCGACTCTAGACATTTAAGTCGCAATCTCTCTCTTTCTCTCATCCACACATTTACGATGGATGTCGCCCTTTCTCCACAATAATTCTCTTGACAAAGCCAAAGTCTCTATATACACACATACACACACACAATACACACACACACTCAGACCTCTGGCCTGGTTGTCTGCACCACACACACATGAAAGGATAGTTTGAGAAAGAAAATGAATGTTCAAACATCTCCAAAAGCCTCCAAGGTTGCTATTGCAATTCGTTCAACGACTTTTCTTTCCATGGACTTCCCTACTCGAAAAAATAGTTCTTGGTAGTCACCTAACTTTTGGAAAATATTAATGGTCCTCCGTTCTGATGGGCAAGGACTTTTATTATTAGAACGAGGCAGAGTATTTGGAATTCTAATTTTCAGATCTGTTTATCCGATTTCCGATTGTTGAGCAGAGTAGTTCCCGTCCAATTGAGCGGAAGAAGAGAAGACAAGTCACGGATGGATCCCGACAAGTCTACTCAGGAGACCAGCGAGAACGCCATGGACGCCGGTGATGCAGAGATCACCTCTCTGCACCTCGTGGAGTCCCGTATGTCCGACCAGTCCGGCAATCTCTGGCAATCGATCGTGAATGCTGGCGGCAGTGCCGAGCTGGCGAACTCCTTCAAGCGCGTTTTGAAGCAATCCGTGAAGCAGGTTCCCACGAGCACCGCTTTTAATGCGGTCATCCATTGGTCTCAATCGGCAGCCGACCTGTTGATCCCCGCCCTCATTCAGGACCCCCAGGTTGGCCTTATTTTCAGGGCGGTCGGTTTGAGTGTTGCTTGTGTGAAGAAGGAAGTGAAAAGGCTGAGGGGAAAGCAGAGGAAGAAGGAGGGATTGATAACCTATGGACAGGACCTCGTCGAGCAGGCCGCGAAGCACGATCCGGTGATCGGACGTGAAGAGGAGATCAGGAGGGTCATCCGGATCCTGTCAATGAGGACCAAGAACAATCCGGTGCTTATCGGTGACCCCGGCGTCGGAAAAACCGCCGTCGTTGAAGGCTTGGCTCAGAGGATTTTGAAACGTGATGTGCCAAGGTAATGCAATGTGGTTTTAGTTGGCTAGAAATCTCGTCTGGTATCTCTGAAATTGGCTTCGCACATTTCGCAATTTTTCACATACTTATGGCGTTTCCTTCTCAGTTCTTTTTATGTTATTTTTGCATTTACGTTTAAAATTTAAGTTAAGTCATTTGTCTTCATTTTTATCAATATTAAACATCATTTTTATAATTTTAACAATTTATTTTGTTACGCTTTTTTTATAGTTTTTATTTATTTTTGTTGATTTGGTATCTCTGAAATATGTTTTTTATTTATTTTTCTTTTCCTAAGTTTTAAGATTTTTCCTTTTCTAAAAGATTGCCGATTTGGTGATTTTCAAAATACCCAAATAAAACCTCGTCTTTTAAAACCCGTTGACGATGTTTGCCACTATGACTGAGTAAAATCACGGTTGCTTATTTGGTAGGTTTATTGATGAATCTTTTTTGTTTTTGAGGGACCTCACAATATTTCCTTTAACTTGAATACCACGTTTGTTACTATTTATATCTTTCCGAAGAGTAACACATCAGAGTGACTGATTACTAGGTTTATCACTAGACTTAAATCCATCCCATAGCAAATCCCATATTTGAGAATCATATATATAATAATGATGATGATGATAATAATAATAATAATGGCTCTAGCTATCTAAAGTCGTATGGCCGTCTAATTAGCGTCATCCATTTGAAACTGATGGATGGTTAACAAGAAAATGAAGAAAAAAAAGTGTGAATTAATACCATACGATGAAAATTGCCATTACTTTTTTCTTCTTGTTTTTTTTTTAATCATCACTCATAAATATATATATATATATATATATATATATATATATAAACAAATAGTAAGAGGAACAAATTTAGCAATTATGAATGGACCACCTCATTCATGAGAAAGGGCCACCAATGACATTATGACAAATCTAGGATCCCTAGAGGCGAAATCTTAGTAGAAATGACAGTGAGACAATACATATGGTAAGAAAACTACCCGGTATCCAAGTGCTGATCAGCTTGGATACTTGGTCTCTAAACAATTCACTAGAGGAAGAGCTTTGGCCTTCACTCGATCAATGGAATTTCCTCCTGTGCACCAAATTTCTCGAGGTTGGCTTATAAAAGTTATTTCCATTCCTCCACAAAAGGGAAATGATGTTTGCCAGACGGACGGACCCATTTCATATTGGTTAGGTAAATGGCATTGTTATATGTACTTAGCCATCAGTGCCTTTTTCAACCACAAGTTTACATACTTTCGTATTACTGCTATCTTTCAACTATGAACTTACACATTTATAACCCATCACCAAAAGTTTTTGATTCCTAATAACTGCCAACTATTCTTCTTGTCGTAAAAAAAAAGGGCAAAAAAAAAAAAAACAAATGGAAATCTGCAAAAAGGCAGTGTGAAAGTGTGTTTCGAATGCAGTCAAACACACATCAATTGGACTCCACTTTCCGTTCTTTTAGAAGCTTTTTCTATTTGAGTAGATCGAGGAAGTCCAACTAAGACACCATATAAGGTTCACTTTCAATAGGTCAAATTGTATTATTGTTATCAAAACTGGCGGCAGACTTAGAAATTTTTGGTTGACGACAATAATTCAAGAAACACTTAACCCGCCAAGAACAAGCACACAGGGGCGGAGGGAGGGGGGCCCGTCCAGGCCATGGCCCTGGTGAGCACATGAAAAAAAAATTATATTGAAAAAGTCAAATTTTAGTTTGGCTCGACACGTTGCTCTTGGTTGCTCCTCTTGGCCCGACCCTAGCTCGATCCGCAAATCGTCTTGGCCTGACCATGGAAAAAATCCTGACTCCCCCTCGGGCTTATCGTCGGATAAAAAACAATTAATGAGTGTCAAAGTATAACTAAAGTAATCTTAAGATTTTCAATATTTTCTCTCATAAAAATTATCTTCACTTTGGGGGAAGATTTGTGCACAGCTGCGATCTAAAATCTGCAACGGTTCACGAGAAGCTATTCATCCAGGAACCCAAAATAGTTAGACTATCCATCTCTTTACTGTTATATAAATGTTTCAAGACTATTTTCAGAGAGCTACCCAAATTCTGCTCCTTTTTATTATATGCACATAGATACAGCTTCTGTTTTTGTATTTAATCATGCATCTGCTTTTGCAGGTTCTGATTTGAAGGATCGATCGAGTCCTAAAATCAATCAATCGTTTGAAGGTCCTCTTTTTCTTCTGGAGTTTGAATTGGGTGTTCAACGTCTAACCCTTTTTTCCTAAAGAAACTGCCTCAAGGCTTGATCTTCATGTTATACAGAGCATTTAGGATCAAATATAAAAACTAGAGTTTGGGTAAATGTAATAACCGTAAAGTGAAGGACACATACGTGGAAAAGCTTCCTTGGTCAACCAAATAAATTTAACACAATCTTTTTCCTCTACTATATGGTAGCTTTATTACAACTTAGACAGCCAGACATTTCGCTTTAACGAAATGCAAGCCCATGAGAACAGTGCTTCAATTCTATGCGCAAATCACTACAAATAGACCCACAATCATTGGTACTACAGCCCTACAGATTCTCAAGTCATTGATTATTTCTTCGAAGGTCTAAGGTATTGACACAGATATCATGTCTTCCTGCTTTTCCAGAAATATGGCTTCGACTGTTCCTCTCTTCTTCCTTCTACTCAGGGGCGGAGGGGGGGTGGGGGGAGGGGTTGCACCTGGGCCATGGCTCGGGTGAGCGCAGGAAAAAAAAATTATATTAAAAGAATCAAAATTTTTTAGTTTGGTCCGACCTGTGAATCGTTTAAAAAAAATATATATTGAAAAAATCATTTTTTTTTTTTAGTTTGGCCCGACCCGTCACTCCTCTTGGCCTGACCAGCGAATCGTTTGGTCCGCCCCTGAAAAAAATCTTGACTCCACCCCCTACATGTTTGCAAACAACCAATTTATACAAATAGATAGTTTTCGTCAAAATGTAGTCAAGTAATTTGACGATGTCATGCGATTTGCATATTTGTTTTCTTTTTGAACTTATATGCGATTAGCATATTTGTTTCGTCTCATTGCCACTAATAAATTCATGCACTTTGCTTGGTTAAAAACCCACTTGATTTTTTTTATTATTGATCAGAAATTCAAAAATTCCAGGAGCAGTCTTATGTGATGTTTCGGGTTACCAACTGAGTGGTTTAAGAATTTTTTTTTTTCTTTTGGACATTAGACATGAAACTATAAGACATGTAAAGATTGTCCTATCATTAGTATCTCCCTTTTTATTAAAATATGAATAATCGATAGACGTCTGGTGAAGCCCAGAATTTCAAAAATATAGCAAAACTCTACGTCGCAAAGAAAATAAAACAAAATATATGAAATCCACGTATTACAATCAACATAAAAGGAGAAAATATATTTGGAAAAGATTTTAATAATTTTTGGCTCATTCGTTTACCTTGTTTTAAAAGAAAAGCCAAATTAAACCGATGAAAAAAGTATTAGAGTTACGAAACAACTGATTTAATATCAATCATATTTTAATTTAAGTTATGAAACAATTGATCTTTCTACTATCAAAATTTTGATGTTATAAGAGATGTTCATTTTTTATTATTAAAAAACATTATTTAACTAAAAAAACAACTAACTTAATATATGTTTCTCGTCATATTGCTCTTAAGATCATATCAATAAGATTAAATTATAAAAAGTTCTTTTAATAATTAATTTTATGGCTCTTGTTTGTGTCTCCTACCAAAGTGGTCTGATTTTTACCAAGTTTCATATTGATTAACTAACTTAACTTTCAACAAAAATTCCATTTCTCTCTCTCTCTCTCTCTTAGTGCCTCCTGGTTCCTAAGCAGATCTGGTGCTGTTTTGTTTTTTATAAATCCCGACCGTATTGATGCAAGCACCAACGTTAGCACTTGTATGACTCGAGAGAAAGTGATATGTAACTTTTAACTCTCAGTCTTTTCAGATCATAAAATCTAATTTTCACGAGAATAGAATCTTGAAAGATGTTACATCTATTCTTCTATTTTCATATATCTTTCATCTATTTGTATGATCGAGTTTACAAGAAAAACATCTTAAAAGATTTTTGGCATCCATGGAATGGAAGGCATATTTAATATCCTGAAGAGCAATGCTGTCATCCACTTTTAACCCTAAAAAAATAAATGCTTTTAACGTGATAATTTGTGAGTTGTATGATTGTTCAATTTGTCTCACAGTGTTCCTCATAATCTTCATATTTAATTTGCTGGTCCTTATATAGCTGGAGCCCTATATACTGCCTTGTATTTTTTAGTACAACTACATATCTGTCTTTTTATTTATGTGTTTTGATTTTATTGCTGATTAAATATGTGTAATTTGTTATGTTTACAGGGGCCAAAAACCATTGTTACAAATATCGTTCTCAGAAAAATTTCAGCGAGGGTTTTCTCGAGTCTTTTCTAGCAAATGTCGACAAGTTTTTAAAAAATTAAGAGACACAGAGAGCAAGGGACCTGATAGCTTTACCCAATAAGAGCTGAAGCACGACACTGATGCTACTTTTGTTGACCTGATAGCTTGACACAGTGAATGATTAAACCCCCCCTCTCCCTCTCTCCCCAGGACTACTTTTGTTGCCTTGGGATGGGAATGGGATGGCATCCCCGCTATGCTTTACTTTGCATATCAATACAGAAAGTTGACACCACGAAAGTTCGAAGCAGGAACAGGTTGCCTATAGTCTCAAGTCTGACCATTGTGTCGTCCCCTAAGAGATAAGTTTTTAAAGACTATCATTTAAGTGATTTAGTTTGCATGAGTTTTAAAGTTCAAACTCAAAAAACTAATGAAAAATTATGGTATGATAGTTTTGACTTACCATTAAATTGGCGATTGTTTCAAAATCGGACTCTTCAGCTACTAAAACTGTAGAACAGGAAATTTTGGGAAGGATCCCCTTTATCTTTAAGTCGTTCCTTCAGATCGTAGCAATCCCAGATCGCATAATAATGTTGTGTTGTTTCAATCAAATTGGACCGTATATCATTGGATATATTCACGTTCATTACCCATTTAGTTAGGACTGCCATTCGCATTATTGAAGATTTAATCTATAAGCATGAGTCCTTATTCATGTAAACATAAATGACAATAAACTCTTTCAAGACATGCAAGAACTTTTGTTTTGAAATGATATATATATATATATATATATATATATGAAAGTAAAATATTTGAACATGTTTTAATTTAGAACATGTGATCATTATTTAGAGTTTGAGTTGTGGGGTCGATGCACACAACATACATACGTCAAAAAGAAAAAAGAAAAAATAGATATTTTTGAAATTCTAGAAAAATAAATGTGCTTTTGCCTGTTTCCTTTTTTACCCGTACAAAAGATTTTTTTTTTCTATTCAAACAAAGAGCATTTTTGTTATTAACCGTACTTGCGCTTGAAGTTTTCGTGCACCAGTACAGCATATATGACCAGCTTTCCATTATTTAGAAGCTGCTGAACTAAGAATGGCTGAGCGTCCAAAGTAGGAGTAATTAACCCACCAAGAACTAGCACATGTTTGCAAACAACCAATTTATACAAATAGATAGTTTTCGTGAAAATGTGTGGGCAACTGATATGTGCTTCTGCCACTAGTCATATTGAGTACCAAAACTGGTCTATTCCAATTAAAAATTAAAAAATAATATTTTATTTTGAAAAATTGGATAGCAACAAAAAAAAAAGTTGAAATAAAAATGCATGGAAACGTTAAGTCAATTGAATCAGACCTTGCATCAATTCTAGGAGAGTCTCGTTTGATTTTAGTTTCTCACTAAGCGTTGATTGTCGGCAGAGTTCGGTAACTCATGATATTAGCAACATAGCTTGGAACTGGGTCACCAACTTATTTACTGACTGTAAAGTCATAAAACTTCTTTTTCCGTAAATTTTGGCACTCAGTTTCTTTTAATGCAACCGGTCCTTATCCTTGGGAATGAATTGTGCTGGTCAACCAAACTATTTGTTCGATATAAGATTCAAAAAACTTGACAAGGGTAGACGAAAATTAAGCGTCCACTTTGGAAACCATGACAAAAGTAAAATTGATGTGCTGACATAATTTTCAGTAGTTGTATTTTGCAGAAGATCTGTCGATGGCAAGGCAAGCTCACGTAAATAAAGCAATCATGGAAGAAGAGGCGGATAAGTGATGCACCCATCCGTGGTTCGTTGCTGACAGTGTACCTAACTATGGTTCTTACTGTGTGAACATTTTTCTTTACACAAGCCAAATGTGTGTGTGTAGAGAGAGAGAGGGAGATCATACCAGCACTAGCAATTCTGATCTTTTACCATCAGAGATTCGGTCATGTATATGGATCAAGTCGTTGCCTTTTTTATGACTCAAATAGTACACGAGCCATCTAAGAACGAGCTGAAACAATATGAATATCACTTGCTCGTAATCGGTTGCCTCCATGTATAAGAGCGTCTTGTTGGGCGAGTCCGTCTGGTCACAAGCCGAATCGTGTTGAGTCAAGGCCCGTTGGGTGTACCTTCCATGCGCAGCAGCAGGTTGACTTCTTCTTAGCCGAAGACGAGGCCTCCGACGTCTGGTTGCTCAGCGGGGGCTTAATTGCCCATGGCTGTTATGTATCTGGCCATGACCTTCCCCTGCCACCCACGCGCGCGCGCGCGAGAGAGAGAGATGAGCAGAAGGCAGCCACCATCTAGTCTGAGACCTTCGGGGACTGAGGGCTCGGATTTTTCCTATCAAATGGTCGTCGATTCGAGTAAGAACCCACCATCTCTCTCCCCTTTCCTTCTTCCCTTGCCGTGTCTTTGGGATTTCATAATCACAGAACAAATGCGAAATGAAGAGGAAAAATTATGATGGTGGTATTTCGTAACAAGAATTTGTGGATGGTTATTCAGGATATACGAAGGTAGCACAAGGAAAAGGTCGCCTTTTCAAGGTGCTAGTTGCACAGTCGACAATAGCTTAGATTCACAGTTCTAAAAAGCAGTTTGGTAAAACTGTGAATTGTGGTGGCTCACATTAATATTCATCTGTCACATCTCAGATTTATTGTTGTTGGATATTTATTTAAACATAAACGGATTGATTAGTTTATTATGGGTTAATTAGAGAATGGTGAAAAGAAACCACACGCCAAGAAGAAGAACGAAAAGAGAGAGAGAAAGGAGAAGACGACAAAGATTTTAACGTGGTTCGACCTTAGGTCTACGTCCACCATGGAAGGTGTCTCTTTCTTATTGATTTTACAAGACAAGAGACTCTCTTTTATAGTCAAGTTACATGTCCATCAATCCTACATTTGTTGGGATTTGATTTGATTACAGAATTGTTAATCCTACATTTGTTGCGATTTGATTTGATTACAGAATTGCTAATCCCACATTTGTTGGGATTTGATTTGATTTGATTTCAGAATTGCTAATCCCACATTTGTTGGGATTTGATTTGATTTCAGAATCGCACGTTTCCTCTTTTTCAGTTGATATACATAAATGATCCTTATCTTTTGTAGTAGTCTTGGCGAGATCTCCTCCAGCTGTAGACGTGTGATGCAGTGGTTTAATAGGTGAGAACATAGAACGTGTTTATGCTGCCGCCATTTTTTGACTTACCTGCATCATGATAAGAGGGCTAGTATGTTACGCTGCTACAATTAACATAGCCATTATCATAATAGCTCTTATTGTAATCTTTAGATAAAAAGTGGCAATAGAAAGCTGCGTAAGTTCAACGCCGCCAATTTTTCAGCTTGAGTTTTTTCGTGGTTTGGTTTTTTACCAAACCTTAAGATGGAAAGAACTGGTATATGACTGAAAGATTAGTCTAAGTTTGTTGAATCTATATCCGAGTCACTCAAGTTTAAAGGTCAATAAGACAATTCATTTAATGTAAAGGGCTGTAAGCTGCTCGAAGATGTGCCTGGCCTCGAACATATCACAAACGGGCTCGAAGTGCTGGGTGTGCCTGGTCCTTGTGATCTCTTGGGGTTTTGCCACCTTAGTGATGATTTCAAAAGGAGAGTGCTCAAAGATAAGGTACGGAATACGTGCTCTCTTCTGTTCCTCACTATGTGGAAACATTGCATGACATTTAAATGTTAATTATTCGTGTAAGTGTATTGACTCGATTGGCAACGTATATAGAGTTGGAAAACATAAAAAGTTAATAAATTGACTGACAAAAAATACATTTAAAGGATGAAATTACATACTTCCTATGCCATTTGTGAATATATTTACAAAAAAAGGAATAATTTACCAATCTAGTGATCGATTTAACTGAAGAAGATATTTCCTCTCGTACAATTAATAGTACACGTCTAGGGATAGAAATAATTATCAATTGACCCACATTTACTTATTTGATGTTAATACCCCTTAGTTGTTTACTTATTTACATGTTGGTGCCTCTAAAGTATTTTAATATATATTTGAAGGGTCTAAGATTTCTCAAGAACCTAAAATTTAGTCACTATGTATCACTGTCCCCTAAAAAATTATATAATATTCAACGAGAAAAATATGCACCACCAAAGTTTTCAAAAAACGGAAGACCCACCGATGTTAATTAGTTTCACTCTCTCTCTCTTTCTCTCTCCATATATAATGTAATGTCTCAACAGTTGAAAATGTTGAGAAAAGCAAACATTTCCCGGCGGTTGAAATGTTGGGATAGCATTTTATATTTCTAAATAACCAATAGAATTGGGAAGAAAATTTATATTTTCAATATTTGTTGGGAAAAGGAGTAATTATTGGCAACCGTAAGCGTCGCATTGCACAATGTCTTTCCGGATGGCTATGTCGGGAATATCACGACAATTACCAATGGCTTCGGTCATGGGTATAACAATTCTGCACAGAACCTTTTTACCGAGAAAAATTAACTGCCGACGTTTAAACCTGGTTTTTGCGGAGTCAGAAGCCGTCCGAACATTGGCTGCTTGGGGGATAGGCCCCCAGCCTTTTATTTCAACAAAATGAAGTAATATGTACAGACAAAAAATGGGCCCACGCAGGACCTCACCTCAGAAGGAAACTAAACACTGTGAAATGATTTCACAAGGATTCCTGAGGATTCCAAGTTGTATACAAACCATTGTCCGGAGTGATCATCAAAAGGTTGATGTCTTCAACTAGAGGCCATCCCTTGCAAACTTTAATTCTGTCAATGTAGCTGTTACTCTGCACCCGGTTTCCGAGTAGGTCTGACCTGCACCCTCTGTGACTGAGGATGAAGTTCTTCCAATCACCATTGTTGGCAAGAAGGCAGATGCGCCCCATATTATCAGCAACGTTCGCCAAGTGGCCGAGGCATTCCTTGAGAATCTGAGTCTCCGGCCACCCGGGACTGAGCTCAAACCAGCATGCAACACCAAACTGAACCTGGCCTGAACCATCTCGGATGAAGCCTGCCACTCCTTTTCTGCCCTGCTTATACCAGGAAGTGATGCTAATTTCAACCCACTTATCCACAAAACGGACTCCATTGCTCCAGAGGATCCCCGATCGAATCCAGTTGCGGATGTTTGTGGACTGTTGGTCATTCCACTGAAAGTTCCACCAATACTCACTTGAGTAAGACCAAAACTGGTTGATAGGTTTATTATAGGTACCCAGCCCTTTATGCTTAAATTGATTTCTAGTCTTCCAAAAGAACCAAACCGCCATATGAAAACTATCTTTCCAGCATTTATCAAGCGACTTGTCTTGAAACCCTTTCTTGTGCCAGCTGCTAAGTCCTTCCATGAGGTTAGGGGGACTCCTGCGCCATGGAGACGCCCTCCCAAATTTGCCATAGATAAAAGACCAGAGAGACCGAGCTCCCTTACAGTCATAGAAGAGGTGTTTGATGTCTTCAGTCGCTTGCTTGCAAACATAGCTCCGAGACGCAAGAGAATATCCCTGATGTTGCACTAACGCATCCGTGGGAAGCCGCCCTGAGAAACCTACATAAACAGTCCAAGATGCCCTTGGAAGCCGTCTCCCTTTCCAAACTAGCTCATAATCCTAGTTGAAATGACCTTTCTTCCGGAGCTGTTGCCAAATTTCATGCCAATTAAACTCACCATTGTCGCCATTCCTCCAGACCATAACGTCTGGTCGATCAACCTGAAGGGGGGGACAAGGGAAGAAGATGTTGAGTTTGGCCAGGTAATCCATAAGAGCCTCCCCATTCTCCTCCAAGAGCTCTTTGACCGAGCAAGTAATAGTATCCTGAATAAGATGAAAGTGAGAGGCGGAAATCTTGTCCATTAGGCGATCTGCGCCCCAATGATCAGTCCAAAACTTTGCTAGCTCGCCATTACCGATCTTCCAGCCAACGTTCTCATTAACCTTACGCCAGCACTGCAATGCCCTATGCCATACATTAGATACTCTTTTACCACTAACACTGCTAGCTAGAAACCCTTTTCGCTCACAGTACCGACGGAGACCAACACCTCCCTCTAGAAGGGGGAGACATAAGGTGGACCATTTAATGTGGTGGACGCTCTTATGATCAGCCATATCACCCCCATAGGATTCAGCTGCCATTTTATTCAGTTGGTTACAAATAGTGGCAGGGAGTTTAACCACCAAGCTCAAGTATGATGGCAACAACGAGAGGGCGTGCTTAATTAAGCTGAGACGGCCTGCAGCAGAGAGGCATCGTTTCTTTCAAAGAGCAAGTTTTTGGGAAGACTGTATAATTAAATGTCGACATTGTTCCTCTGTTACATCCTTCGTCTGAAGGGGAATGCCAAGGTACATAGATGGGATCTTGCCTTGACGCCAACCGATCTCCCGCTCAATCCAGTTGAGTTCACGACTGTCTATGTTAAACGGGAAGAGAGAGCTCTTGGAAATGTTCATGGCTAAGCCTGAGCACCTGAAAAAATTATCCAAACACAGTTTCAAGTATCACAGGTTCTTCCACCTGCCTTCAATGAAGAACATGATATCATCGGCATAGAGCGTGGAGAAATGAGAAGTGGAACCAGCTCCCATAGAGGGGATCCTGATTTGATTGTTGTTGATATACGCTTGAACGCTACGACTGAGCATTTCCATGACAGAAATAAATAGGTACGGAGACAGAGGGTCCCCCTGCCTTAAGCCTCTCTTGTTGTCAAACCACATACCTTCTTTGCCATTAATGAGAAGGGACGAAGTAACCGTGGTCACAAGAGTCATAATTTTTTGGACCCACATCTCATGAAACCCAAGGTGAAGGAGGGTAGCTTTCAAGAAATCCCAATTGACACGGTCATAAGCCTTGCTTAAGTCAATCTTGATACATGCTGTTTTCTTCTTACTGTTTTGAAAAATGTGAACTATTTCTTGACTAAGAAGGAAGCTGTCCTGGATACATCTTCCCGGGAGAAACGCGTTTTGATTCTTGGAGATGATCCTATTGAGGATTGGCCGCATGCGTAGAACGATAATCCTCGTGATGAACTTCAGTATGCTATTACAAAGGGAAATGGGCCGGAGCTTCTCAACTTGGTTCGCACTTGGCTCCTTAGGGAGGAGAGTGATGTGAGTCTTGTTAACAGACTTAACCAGTCTGCCAGAGTCAAAGAAGCCACGAATAGCACCTGAAACAACCTCCCGAACAGTGTGCCAGTTGCTTTGGAAGAAACTATTTCCAAACTCGTCCGGGCCCGGAGCAGAATCCTTATCCGCCTTCATGACTGCCCATGTTATTTCAGAATCTGAAACAGGCTTCAAGAGGTCGACATTCTCTTTCGGGGTCACAGTCGGACCCAAGCGAGCGATTGGGGTAAGCACCCAGTCCCTTCAGAGGTCCCTAGTAGCCTGGCAAAATAGTCTGTGCACGCTGTAAAAATCTCTGGATTATCAGTAAGGAGCTGACCCTCATGTTGTAAGGTTTCGATTTTATTCCGCCTCCTCCTCCCATTAGCGACCCCCTGAAAAAATTTGGTGTTGAGGTCGCCATCTTTCATCCACTTGATTCTGGATTTTTGACGCCACCTACGTTCTTCTAGCCACAACAGCCTGGAAAGATCATGTTTGAGATAACATTCCTCATCTATCGCTTCAAGTTGGCCACTCTCACTAATGGCCTGGAGATGTTTGATTTTCCTCTCAATGTCCTTGATTTGGCGGGCAAGATCGTTAGCTCCACCTTTACACCAGACTTTCAGCTTGTCCCTCGTGGCCTCCAACTTGTGAATGAGTTTGATCATAGTGCAACCCCTCACATCAACTGTCCAGGCTGACTGAACCTGATCAACGTAACCTTCCATATCCTGCCAATATTGAAAATGACGAAAGGGAGAGCGACCCCACGTTCTAGACCTGCACTTAGAGATTCAGAGCAAAATGGGATTATGGTCTTATGTGGTACGCGGGAGGACCTCTAGATGCACCAAATTGTCAGGATCATCAACCCATTCCTTGGAAACATAGCAGCGATCAATCTTGGACATGATATTTTCATGGCCTACACGGTTATTGGTCCAGGTGAACTTCATATCAGGACAAGAGACTTCATGAAGAGCAGACTGTTGGACAAAATTAGAGAGAGCAAGACAACCTTGGAGAGTCGGTGCCCTGCCAGTTTTCTCGTTGCTCGTTAAGACTGCATTGAAGTCGCCCATACATATCACTGGTGCGTTGCACTGATTCAGGGCTGAACAGAGACTTAAAAGCTGGTCCTTCCTGAGTCTAAAATCAGTATGCAGGTACACCCTAACAGCCACGAAACTTTGGGCGGATGCAGTATTGAAAAACTTTAAGAACATCCAGTGGGAATGGGCATACCAGTTTTGGAGTGTCACTTCAGCAGGGTCCCACATAGCTATAATACGAGCCCAAGGACCTGCGAGGTCAATGTTACTCACTAACTGTCTATCTGGAAACTTGAATTGGAATTTCTGAAGTTGTTCCAAATTAAGCTTGGTATCAAAAGCGAAAGCAATAGTGGTTTTCGTGATCCGAAGAGTTCGAAGGAATTTATGTTGAGCTGGGGGAGCTGCCAGCCCACAGACATTCCATGCTAGAAGATTCATGGACAGGGCTGGCCGTGCTCCCTCCCTTCCCAGCTAGTGAGCTGGGTATTAACGAAATCGCCATCCTGAACATCAGCTAATTCCTGTGAACCAGCCTTCCCTTCATCAGAGATCGTTTCCATTTCATCTAATGGGAGGTCCTCCTGAGTCCCCTGATCGGCTCCCATCATGGGGGTGTCCTCATCAGCTTGTTGTCCCCCACCTGCAAAATCCAATTGGTCACTTATTTTTGGAAGGCTAGTTCGCTTTTTGGTCCCATTGACCTCCCTGTGTTTAAGGGATCTTTTCTTGGCCTTCTCTGCCGGCTTATCCATGCTATACCCGTCCAAAGGGTTGGGGTCGATCCCTATGGAAATCGGTTTGGGAGGGTAACCTGGTTTGGGATCCAACCCCTCTGCCTTGCCATTTTGAGAGACATGACTAACTTGATTAATACTAGCATGAACATTGTGCGTCACCACAGACTCGGTGTTGTCCTGACCCTTCTCAGCCGGGGAGGCATGTTGCCTCTCATCGTGAGAGCTAACCCCATCTGCTTTCTCCTCAAGAAGCTGTGACAGGGCTTCAAATTTATTCTGCTTCAGCTGCAAGTTCTCTTTAATCTTGTTAAGTGGAGATCTTCTTTTTGGGACTTTAACGAGATGCCACACATTAGGAGCGACCTTCGCCCCTTCCTTAGACGCCTCCGCGAAATGGCAGGAGCCGTCGAAATGGCCTGTGGACCCGCACTTATGGCAATATTTAACCTTTGTTTCATACTCAATGGATTGGGCAACAACTTTCCCCCCTGCTACCTCCAACTCAATCTCTGAGAGAGGGCAGAAACCCAGCGGAATTTCGATTTTAATACGGGCAAAACCTAACCTCTGTATATGCCTTGTGTACTCGTCTGCTTCAACAAAAGCACCACCGATCAATTCTGCAATATCAGTAAAAACCCTCGGGTTCCACCATTCTACAAGGAGCTCTGGTAGCCTAATCCAAATACGGACTCGGCTGGAGCTCTCTATCCGCATTGGCATACCTGGGTGCCACTGATTAGCAATGAGGAGCCGCCCTCCCACATACCATCGACCAGGAGATAAAATTAATTTAAGATCATCTTCAGAAGAGGTGCGGATCAGGAACATACCTTTGCCCACCGACGTGAACCGTAGGTGAGCTACGCCAGGCCATATGCTTCGGAGGCTTGTGAAGATGAAGCTATAGTCCAGACGCCCCTTGCCAGCCCCTCCGGCAAGAGTGGCGATGGCATTGAACTTGAAAGGATGGCAGAACACTTCATAGGATTGCTGAGAGATAACTGTTTGCATCCCAAAATTTTCATTGGTTTTGGAGTGTTCCAGAAAAATAAGGTTTTGTTTTTGTAATAGGAAAGAGAGGGACTCGCCCGTCGGTACGAGGATCGACCGTTCTCGGCGCCTTTACCGGGGGTAATCAACCCAAGGGCTATGTTTATCATTGATGCATTTCGTTTTAACTTAAACATCTTTTTGATTATATATGCGGTGTAGAAAATATTCAAAATTTGATGTTTCAAACTTTTGAAAAGACTCTTGAAGAGTTGCTTGAAAATGTGAAATATTTTGAGGAAAAAGTGGAATTAGTAAATATCATTTGAAAAGCTTGTGAAATCATTTTGAAATCACTTTGGTGTTCTCTTAAGACTTTAAGTAGGTTTGAGATTTTGCTCTAATTCGGTTACCACCTAGTTAGAGCTTCATCCTCTCTTGCTTAAGTTCTTTTGGAGATGTGCTTGTGATCATAAGTGAAATAAAGTAAGTGAGAATGCATGGATGCATTTATCCTATATGATTGGAAGAATGTAAAACATTCCTACCACAACATTCATCTAAAGTCATTCCTACCACAACATACATCTAAGATTTTTCTTGTCATAATTATTGTATATAAGAAAGAAAAGTTTTTGGAAAAGAGATTGAGATTGTTGACCATCAAGCATGATTCCAATATTGCGTCATTACTTGGTTTGTGGTCTTAATGAAGTTGGTAAATAGAAAGATCATGAGAGGAGAATGTCAAAAGAATACAAGAGATAAAACACTCTTATGAAAAGAAAGAGAGAAAGATAGAGAAAGGTATGCATATATGTATATATACCATCACATATACACATATATGAAAGCTTGAGAGAAAAAGACGTATTAATTTGAAGAGAAAGAGAGGTTTTAGAGAAAAAAAAAAAGATATATATATATATATATATATATATATATATATATATATATATATATATATATATATATATATATATATATATATAAGTATGTATAATAAATTTTGTAAGAGAAGATATTTGTCTTGAAAGGAGGAATAAATATTTGAAAGAGAGGAAATGGAGCACATGTACATACGTATTCATGCACATATGAGAATTTATAAAATGGAAAGTGAAAGCATAGAGAGAAAAAGATGGGGGGGTCATCATGTTGACATAGATGTATATAACATGTATATACATTCATACCTTCACAAGATTAAAAATCAAGGAATAACTTAAAATTATCAACTTCAAGTTTAATGTGGGCCGGAAGGGAGGTTGGACTCATGCAAGAGTCTAAGCTAAGTCCCTAAGGCCATGTTAGAAGGTTCATTTTGAAAATGTTTTGGAAAATATGATTTATATAAGCATAGAATGTTATTATTTAGTTTGTTGTAAGGGATATATTTCTTCCACCGTTGGGTATGGAAGAAAAC
Organism: Nymphaea thermarum; assembly: GCA_011799765.1. Classification (NCBI taxonomy): domain Eukaryota; kingdom Viridiplantae; phylum Streptophyta; class Magnoliopsida; order Nymphaeales; family Nymphaeaceae; genus Nymphaea; species Nymphaea thermarum. The sequence continues at coordinate 20,227 of JAANDH010001353.1, read as the reverse complement.
AAGCAACATAACGAGACACTCGTTGGGGTTCCTAATGGGGTGATTAAGAATGAAACTAGCGCAAAATGACATGCAAATGCATATTAACATGTACATTTTCGTAAGGGTTTATCTCGGGTTGGACAAGTCCCAACCTAAAAAATGAATATGAAAATAAAGAGTCCCCAAACCACACTCTCATTCCCACCATACATTCACATATAAGGAGAAAACCAAACAACTATGCATGGATAATATATAGACAACATTCAAGAAAGGAAATAGAGAAAGAGGATGATGGAAAGAGCAAGATACAATTAGGAGGGAGGACATGATGTAACTATGAAATGATATACCACATCATCTTCTCATGTTCCCGATGCACTTGAGTATAACCTCTTGACTCTAAAATAGAGATTGAGAGATATCTTCTTTGGCCATGGGAAAATAAGGAAGAGAGAAAAATAAGAGGAAGCAAAAGAACAACAAGAATGTATTCATGGAAAGAAAGAATATGATTAAGATGAAAGATTATCTCATCTTTCCATGCCCAATGCACTTGAGCATAGCCTCTTGTCTCTAAAAAGAGATTGAGCACTACCTCCTTTAACCATGGAGAGATGAAGATAAGGAGAAAATATAGAAAGAGAAACAATGTTATATTTAATAAAAGAGAAAACATGATTCAATCATGAAATAAAATATCTTCTCATCTTTTCATACTTCCAATGCACTTGAGCATAGTCTCTTGTCTCTAAAAAGAGATTGAGCACTACCTCTTTTAGCCATAGGGAGATGAAGATAAGGAAAAAATATAGAAAGAGAAACAATGTTATATTTAATAAAAGAGAAAACATGATTCAATCATGAAATAAAAGATCTTCTCATCTTTTCATACTTCCAATGCACTTGAGCATAGTCTCTTGTCTCTAAAAAGAGATTGAGCACTACCTCTTTTAGCCATAGGGAGATGAAGATAAGGAGAAAATATAGAAAGAGAAACAATGTTATATTTAATAAAAGAGAAAACATGATTCAATCATGAAATAAAAGATCTTCTCAACTTTTTATACTCCCAATGCACTTGAGCATAGCCTCTTGTCTCTAAAAAGAGATTGAGCACTACCTCCTTTAGCCATGGGGAGAGGAGGAAAAGAGAAAAGAAAATAACAAGAACAAGACTACATTGAAGAAGTGAAATAACAATAATAACAAAAATATATTCATTAAGGGAAAGAACAACAACAACAAGAATATATTAAAGAGAAGAAAGAGCAAGAAAAGAAAGAACAACAATAACAAGAATATTTGAAAGAACATGATTTAATCATAAAATACAATATCATCTCATCTTCTCATGCTCCCGGTGCACTTGAGCATAGCCTCTTGTCTCTTAAAAGAGGTTGAGTGTTATCTCTTTGGCCATGGGGAGATGAAAATGGGAAGAGAAAATGAAAATAACAAGACTATGTTCAAGAAAAAGAAATAACATAACAATAAGAATATTAATGAAAAGAAATAAGAGAGAAATAAGAGGGATGATGATTACATACCTCTAATGAGAAATGACATAAGGAAGATGAAAACCTTCACTTGAAGATCCCCTTTTGAATGAAGCTCCAAGAGTGTTGTAGTTTGCTCCAAGTTGGAGAGGAAAATGGAGAGAGGAAGATGAAGAGAGAGAGAGCTCAAGAGAAACTCTAAGTCTTCAAGTGAGAATACACTAGAGTTTTTTCCAAGGACCAATCTTACCCAAGAGGGAGGAAATGGAGGGTATTTATAGAAGATTTTAGAGCCAAAACCCTAAATTTGAATCTTTTTGAATTTCTCCCCTTTTCCATCAGAATTTTACATAATTTTAAAGTATTTTGAAAAAGAAATGGCTTGAAAATGGGCATGATTGGCTATTAAACTTATAAAAATATATATTTATTTTTTTAAAAAAATGAGTTGGGTCTTTCCCACCCAAAAAGACTAAAATTACCCTCTAAAAGAGTTTCTTTTGTCAAAAGGAATGACAAATGAGTATTGCCTACCAAAAGACCAAAATCACCTTCTAAAAGTAGTTTCTTTTGTCAAAAGGAGGGGTAAATAGGTCTTGCCCACCAAAAGACTAAAATCACCCTCTAAAAGAAGTTTCTTTTGTCAAAAGGAGGGGCAAATGAGTTTTGCCTACCAAAAGACTAAAATTACCCTCTAAAAGGAGGTTTTTTGGTCAAAAAGAAGGGCAAATTAGTCTTAAATGATCGATTTGGATCTGAACTTGGGTTTTGGATATGAAAGTAGTATTTTGGATTTAATTTGGATCTGAAAGTTGTATTTTGGATTTAATTTGGATCTAAGAGCTGTATTTTGGATTTGAATCTTGTGCCTAAATTTGAATTTCGTACTTGGATAAAACATCATAGTCCTTTGAAAAAAAAATTTGGGGTGATTACAATGACCAGACGCTTTATCCCGGCTACCTCCTTCTTTTCCAGCGGGGGCATATTAATCTTTGCTGCAGGTCTTTCCCCATTCACAACGGCAGCCCATGATTTCTCCTTACTCGAACTGGCGAGCGATGGCAGAGCTTCTCCCTCGCAAACTTGATCTCCAGCATCACCCAAGAGCATGGGCTCTCCTTCCCCTTCACTATCCCCCATTCTCGGAAGCCCCGACTGGGCCTGAGGCCCAACGAGACCAGCGGACGCCCCTGCCACAATGCTGAGACCCCCAAAAGCCCTAGGAGAGAGAGAGAGAGTAACACCCCGCGGAGTCAGAAGCCGTCGGGAGTTACAGGCTTAATATGTCTTTTCCATTAAACGAATCATAAAATCACATAATTACACATTACTTTACAAAACAAATGCATATTACTCATAATCTATTTCTCTTTGCCCCTGTTGTAATTTTCTCTGCAAATACCAACTCTCTCTCTCTCTCTCTCTCTCTCTCTCTCTTTTGGTGCCTCCTAGTTCTTAAGTGCTGCTTTTTTATAATTCCCAATTGTATTGATGGATACAAAATGTTAAAACTTATACGACTCAAATGAAAGTCGTGCAAATGGGATGCATAAATTAAATTTTGTAAGGTTTTAAAAACCAACATTCTCACTTTTTTGTGCTCACAGAATCTAATATATCAGTCAAAGTTTAAAATTTTTCTTTTTATTCCTATATGTTCATATACGTTGCATCTATTAATATGATGAATTGATGAAAAACATCTTAAAACATTGTAATGCATACAAAGAGGGTACTTTTGGGTTTGCATATTCTTTGGAATATCCTAAGTAGTTGTTTGGCAGCAGGGGCACTTTACAAGTATCCCTTGAATTTGCTACAAAAAATTGCAGTAGATTCATAGAATACTAAAATTGTGGAACATTAGAATAACTGTTTTATGAATCTGTCACAGTTTTGGGGCTAGATTTTCTAACAAACGACCCTTAAGAGGTCGTTTGATGGTCACAAGACACGCAAAACAGGACAGGCCTGTTATGTTTAGTTATTTTTTCATCAAACGTTGGACACAGAACAGACTGAACAGGACGGACGACTGACAAGAGTATAAATAATTTTTTTGTCTCATTCTGTTCGGAGCTTACCCTCAAGACAGGACAGAACTTCCTCTCTCGCCCCCGATGCACGAGCCCGACCCCGAGCCCTCGACGTCGTCTCCTTCTCCTCCACCTCCACCCCCATCCCTTCTCCTCCACCTCCGACCCCATCTCCCTTGCCTTTCTCCTCTTCTCTGCCCCCGAGCTACCTTTCTTCTCCTCCATCTCTGCCCCTGAGCTGCCCTAGCCATTTCTATTTCTCTCGTTCTCCTCCATCTCTGCCCCCGAGCTGCCCTAGCCATTTCTATTTCTCTTGTTCTCCTCCATCGCCTGAGCTGCCCTAACCCGTTCTGTTTCTCTCCTTCTCCTTCGTCTCTGCGGGAGGGCGAACGCCGGATGCTTCTTCCTCTTGTTCTTCAGCTGAATGGAGTCATTGAGGGAGTTATCTGCCCCCGTTGGTCTTTGCCATTCATCTGCCTCTTCAATTGCAAGAAGGAAGAAGGAGAGAGACTTGGAGCTTTCTGTTTTCGAACTTGGCATTTGCTGTCCAACCAAGGAGACAGCCCATCCAAAAATCAGGTGACTAGTCGCCCACTTTTCTCTTTCTCTGATGGAAACCCTCCGAGTTGCAAGTTTTTTTGCTTCCTTTTTGGTCTCAAAGCTTGGGACCTCTCCGATTAAAACCCTCTGTGGCAGTGATGCATTTGTTTAACATTTTGTTGGAAGAGGGTGCACTAGTAGTGCCCTTCTATGGCAAAGGGAGGCTACCTTGAGGCAAGCAACTGCAGAACCAATCTTTTGTATAACAATTGTTTTTCAACTGTGCTACCCCTGATTACAACTTGCATGGTCCATTGCTTATATATTTGTGGAAGTATGAGAATCATGCAGCAGTGTTCATCTGTTTGCATATTATAAAGTATGTCTTTTTATCGTTTTATTTGTCTTGTGCTTGCTTTGTAGGTACTTTAAGGGCCCTGAGTTATTGGTTGACTTGCAAGATTATGACTATTCTTTGGATATGTGGAGCCTTGGTTGCATGTTTGCAGGAATGGTATGTGTTGCTCTTTTCATTCACCACCTTAGAATTTGGTACACTGTCATGTTTTAATATGAAATTGAATCATTGCTTCCTGCACTCTTGTTTAACCAAGGAACATTGTAATCAATTTGTAGATTTTCCGGAAGCAGCCTTTCTTCTATGGACATGACAACCACGATCAGCTTGTTAAGATTGCCAAGGTATCTCCAAGATGTAATATCCACTCTTAAGACAAATGTTTTTTTTTTTTCCCTCTTTGGTTGTTCTATCTTATGCTTACAGTTGGATCCTGCACACCTTCGAAGTGTCAAGATGTTGCATGTGCTTGCTCAGGAATAAGCCAAAATTTATGGCATCCAATGTTTGTGGCATTAGTTTGAGGCTTTGAGCTGCACTTTAAGACGTTAGTATGGTGAAAACTAAAAACATCCACCTTAATGGCCTTCCTAGCCAGGGCCGCTGCTGGTTGGGAGAAAGTTATTTTACTTGCAGTATCAGCAATAATTAAGGAAGATATTAATACAAACCTAGAACTTGGTGGTCATCTGATTGTGTTCCACAGAATGCTTCTCTTTCCCAACTTTTGTCTCCTTGCTGCTTGATAAGTAATCAACCAATCATGGGGGTAAAGATGCGAACTTGGACTAAGTATTGTCATTTTCTGATGTAGGTTGTCATGTGGATTATGGCAAATTGATGAGTTTTTCATGACTAATTTGGCTTTACAGTTTGCAAAGTCACATTGACTCCTTTATTCCCCCAAGACACTTCCATCTGCTGTAGTATGACTTGACTTTTTTTTTTTTGAGAATTGACACACTTCCTCTTAAGTGACACAGCTGAATATTATTTTGTTTCTTTCACTAAAGACTTGGGATTTTCTGCTTGCTGTCTATTGCCAATTGCCATATGTTCGCTCATGTCGTTTAATTCCTGTCAGGTACTTGGCACGGATGAAACGCTTACCTAAATAAATACCGGTTGGAACTTGATCCTCAATTAGAAGCATTAGTTGGCAGGTACTCTTGAGACAATTTAGCACTTCTTTTTTTGAGAAGTTTAGAATAATTACATTTGATTGTTGAAATTTCTGTGAAATCACAAGATGTGCTGAACTTTGTGATTTTTTGTCTGTGTTTCAGGCACAGCCGAAAACCATGGTCTAAATTTATCAATGTGGACAATCAGCATTTAGTCTCTCCAGAGGTCATATGGTTTTCCCATATCAGTCACATGTTTTTTCATTTCCTTTTTTACCGTTGCTTTGTGTAAAATTAAATGAATTTTTTTATGGTTGTATAACTGAATGAAAAGCCTTCCTCTGGGATACAGGCCATTGATTTTCTTGATAAACTTCTTCGCTATGATCACCAAGATCGACTTACAGCACGGGAAGCAATGGTAATTCTAAGTTATGATGGTTGATTATTGTTATGAGGAGGCTTATTTATCATTTTTGTGCTCCATCATGAGTTACTTGCTGCCATTTTCCCTATTTTACAGAGCATATGCGCTGCCATTTACAGTTCATGCATATTCACTATTAAGTTATTGACCTTCTTGGATGTTTTTGTGCCCCTTTCCTTCTTTTTTTTTGTTTTTACCCTTATGGGCTTAGTTTTATATTTTAGTATAGGAAATGGCTTTGTACAGTATTCCATGTTTTCAACCAGCTTAGAAAAGAATCTTTCTTTGTTTTCAATTTTTGACCTTTTCAGTCCATTTTTTATTTGGTTGAGTTTGTGAGTCCCACTCACTACCATTCAATAAATATTTCAATTTTTTTTGGGTTCTCATATCTAGGATCTTCCAGTGGCACCGCTTAATGACTTGTTCTCTTTGTAGTCAAAATCCCTGCTATTCCACCAACTAGTCTGGCTTTCAACCGACCTTTGTTGTCTAACCAACATCTAGTTGGTGCAATTGGTCAACTAGTTGGCATAGTTTCTGGTCAGCCAAATATATGCATGTATATATATGATACAATCAATGATTTGGACTAGACTAGTCCTTAGTTTTTTTTTCGGGCCTTGACCAATCTGGGTTCTTCTGCTTTTAATGTTTTTGCTTGTTCTGCCTGTTGCCATCATTCTCATATATTTGTAAAGGCTTCTTTAGTTGGAAGGTTAAATACTTAAATTCCATAATTTCTTTTGATTCTATGGCTTTCTATAGGAAAAATTTTACACCCTTTCCCATGGTTTAAACTTTAAAGAGTTGTTTGGTGCTTTTATCATTCCTACCGTGTTTCATCCATTTCTATATATTTTTCTAGTCAAGTTATTTGTCATCTACTGGAAAATTGACGCTAGGGTATTATTTACGTCGAAGTTGAATTTTGTAAAAGCGACTCATTACTAAATGAAATCTGTATTTCAGATCAAGTATTATATGTCTGAGATGCACTGATCAAATTGGCAACATATCTGTTCTCTCTCTCGAGCTAATTTGCTTCTACTGCCTCCATTGAGAATACACATGACATTGTGTTTTAGAATTTAGTTTAACGCATGTTAGGTAATAATGTGGGTTTTTGTTATGTGCAGGCACATCCTTATTTTATTCAAGTTAGGGCTGCAGAGAACAGCAGAACTCGTGCACAGTGACCGGCATAAGATATCCCGTATCAAATTTTAGTTTCACAATCTGGTGCATGGTTCAAGTGAACGTTGGGTTCTGAGAAGCGCTGTATTGTTGTCGTCAGGTTTCCAATATTTTAGCATTTGTTCTGCCCTTATTGACTTTTTTGTGTTTGCTGTAATCAGGGGTAGCACAGTCGAAAAACAATTGTTATACAAAAGATTGGTTCTGAAGTTGTTCTATAAATATTAATTCTTTTTTTCCTATGATTTCTAGGTGCAATGGTGTTATTTAATTCCTTATGACCTTGGTTTGTTCGTCGCCATTATTTCTTTTATATATTTTACAACACATCACCGACTTGGGTCTTACAACACAAGTACCTGTCCCCGTGCCTTTTCTATGCATTATTTTGCATTGGTTTTTGGTGGGATCTCAAATGGACAAGCTTTTTGAATCATTTGCAGGTGTCTTCTGCACTTCCTCGCAATTTCGAATCTATGGAATCACGTTGCTGAGAAAGAGGTAAATGTGTTTCCCCTCTTTGTTGGGAAAAAAAATATCTCATGTTCTACTGATGAAATGTTTATCTATGGGACTCTTTTGACAATAAAATATCTCATGATCTTGCTATGATTTTTTTTGAAATTTTTAGATTCATAATGTTGGTCCTTGATGAATGATGAAAATCTCACTCTGTAAAATCAGTTCCTGTCCATGCGAAGAAGGAATTTTTATCACTCCAACTGTGCCTATAAAGCGAAGAAGCAAAATCAGTCAGTTGCCACTCTTGGCTTTCACTCTGCAGATATCTTAGATTTCCATCACACCAGGCAATACCACATTACCATGGACAAATTTCAGAACTTAAACAGAGTTTTAGAAGCTCCCCTTGAGTCCTTTCCACCAAAAAAGGGAAAAATGAAGGCAAACATTTGAAAGAAAGCTCAAGGCGATTCATGATTCCATGGCTGCTGTAAAGTATTCTGGGTTGCCATTGTCATCTTTGAAGGGTAAAAGTGGACAGATATTGAGAGAAAAACTATAAAATACTATGTTCTTTATTTTTTCTTTTGAATGCAGTCTGTATGGAATCTTAGTGAAAATTTGGTGATAAACCAACAAAAATTGTGTAACACGTGCTTTTGTACTGTGCCTTATACTCTGGATTCTTGTAAAAAGGGCATGACTTCGTTCAAGTCTCAGCAGATCATTGTATTCAGTTCTATAGCTTAAGCATAGAATTGGGAAACTGTTCGAGTGAACTTTCTTTGAATTAACTTTCATGGCAAGCTCTGACAGATCAACAGTCTTTTTGAATTGATCATCTTTCTCTATCTCTCTCTCTCTCTCTTTATATATATATATATATATATATATATATATATATATATATATATATATATATATATGGAGAGAGAGAAAGAAAATAAAATTTACAAATCTGGATCCATTGACATATCCCAATTTACATTAGATTGGTATAAATAAAATATATTACAGACAAATTCTTATTTTATCTTTCATAATTATAATTAATTTTGTTTATTATGCGAACAAACGTCAGACAGGACGAGCAGAACAGACATATACAAAACAAACGTCGGACAAAAGAAACATTGTGTTCTGTACCTAAAGTCATCAAACGGTGGACAAGGAACACCATTGTCCAAGAGGACAGGACAGTAGTGTAATAGACAGGACGTCCTGTCTGTTCTGTCCCAACGGACAGCAATCAAACAACGTCTAAGGGAAAATGAAGTGAAGATGGAATAAGTTAGAGCATAAAATAGAGGGGGAGACGAAAGAGACGGAGCTAATGTGGGAAGAGAGGGGAAAAAAAAAAAGAAGAACTTGAGATCAGAAATGAGAAACCCGAGAAGGGAGAATAAGAGAAGGTGAAACTCAAGAGGATAACATAGCAAACTAAAAGGAGGAAAAAACTTAGGATTGAATTTGAAAAAAAAAAAGCTAATGGTTGTAGAGAGAGAATAAAAGAAATACATGAATGAGGGAGAGAAAATAAGTGGAGAAGAGGAAAAAAAAAAGTGACAGAACTAAAGACGAGAGAAGAACAACTTGAGATGAAGAACAAAAAGGGGTTGAAGTCAAAGAGGAGGGAAGAGAAAACTTAAAGAAAATTAGAGTTGATGAAACTCGAGATTGAAGACAAAGTGCCAAAGAGAGAAAAAAGTTATTGAAGTTAGAGAAGGGACAAAAGAGGGACATTGGGAGGTTGGTAGAGAAGAGGACGAACCAAATATGGAGTTCAAGAGAGGTTGGAATGCTCCAGATGTGTGTATAAAACTATCTCACTTTCCACTAATATAAGTACACAATGATTTACTTACATATAGAATCAAATGTATTGAACCACTTGGTTTTGTTGTATATATCTTGTATGGTGCACAAGAACAAGATAGTGGAAAAATAATGTCATTATAGGACAAGTAAAAAGAATGATACTCATGGTGTAAGAATTTTTGCATAGCCTACCAAAGGTTTTAATAAACAAAACTCAGTAGTTGCCAAGGGATTCAACTGAGAAGCCCTTGTCAATTGCCAATTGGAGAGAGAGAGAGAGAGAGAAGTAGGGGGAGGGGGGTTAAGACCAAACTACATTAGCCTCAAGTCCAGCCACTCTCAACCCAAATCAACACTGGTTGACACCATCGCGAGTGAAGGATGTTATCTACGCCGTGTGTGTACAAATTTTTCGTGCACCAATTTAATCATGAATAAAGGTGCCCTGATTCATAGAAAAAGAAAATTTTTGTAGGGACAAAAAGAAAACTGTAAAAGAAAGATTTTAAGATTTGATAAAATTGAAGCGTGTTAGGTTGTATATGCATATCATTATGACCAATATACTCCTCTGAGCAGCAAAAAAGAGTTTGCATTTCGCTTATGACATTATCTCATGCCACAATAGTTATTTTATATGCATTATCTCATATATGCATGATCTCATATGTATGTCTAGTTATCTCATATCAACCTTTGTAATTGTTAGTCATTGCAGGTATGAAATAATGAGTAATGAGTATAAAACGATATGAGCATGAGATAAGATGAACGACAGAGGTATGATAATGAGAAAAGAGTATGAAATAATAACATATGTATGATAATTCATTATTCACGTACAATATTAAGTATGAAAAGTAAATATGCATATTAAAAATGGAATTCACCTTGATACGCTGGTTGTTAACGCCTGGGCGTCGGGCCGGCCCGGCCCGGTTGGGCCCAGCCCGGCCCGACTCTCGGGCTCCCCTTCCCGCTCCCCCTCCTCCTGTCCTCTGTCTCCCTCTTTGCTCCCCCTCGGCCCTCTCCCTTCCCGTCTCCATCAGTCCTCTATGATGCAACACCAGGGGGAAAACGGGACTAGGGGGAGTGATTTGTCCTGCTCTCGTGAGCTTCAACGCTCGGGTTCCACACCGTCGCCCACTGTTCGACCGACGGTGGAACTTCCACGTTTCTTCCACCACCCAAAACCAGAGAAGGAAAGAGAGCTCTGTTCCTGCGTTTGGGTTTCCCACGCCGCCACGCCACCGACGGACCACGCCTTCAGCCGCCGCCGTCTCATCCTCTCCTCTCATTCTTTCAGCTCTGCCATTGCTGCGACGGGGATGAGCCATAGGCAAAAAAGGGGAACAACAAGAAGACGACGCTGCATTCCAGCTTTTCCCAAGTCGCCTCTCTGACACCCACGTGAGAAGAACGACTGGTTTCCAGTCGGGTGGGCGATTGCCCCTGCTCGTTGGTAAAACACTTAAACCTGCTGTTTTTCATTCCTTTTCTCCTTTTTGTGTGTTGATTTTACCCTAAGTCGAGCAGAGCAGGCCTTGCCCTCTGTCAGCAACGTTCTGGACTGCTCTTTTGTTCTTGTTTTCTTTTTCTTTTTTTTTCTCTTAGTATCATATTCATAGCAGGTTTGGGAAGACAATCGAGTGTTCCCACCTGGAGCGCCTGTTCAGGAAGCTTGCAGGTCTTGCTCCTTCCAGAGGACCCCCAGAATCCAGGATGTCCACTAAACCCTTAACTTCAGGGGTTACCACAATCCAAATTTCAAGCTGCCAACAATCCAGGATGTCCGCTCTCCCTCCTCCTCTCCCTGTCCGCTCCCTCTCTCCGTTCCCGTGTCCCTCTCCGCTCTCCCTCCCCCTTCCCCCCTCTTTTGCTGTCTCCCTCTTCGCATTCGAGTAGTCCCCCGGCCCGCCAAACGGCAAGGCCGGGCTTCAGGCCCGACGGGCCGACCTGGGTCTTAGCGGGCCAGGCTGGCCCGGCCCGATTGTGTTGTACAAGAGAGGCATACAACAACGTGCGTATAACACGCCCTCCCACCGACTGAACCGAAGATATATCTCTATAAACCGGGCCTCGTACAGTTGGGTCGGGACTGCAGCCCGAGTCCGGCCGTTGCCACCCTCGTCCGCTGGGGCATAATGCACGCAGAATAAGATCTCTGAAGCTTCTACGTTTCTCTTGTTGCTTGCCGTTGGGAGGTTCCTCTTCTGAAAACCCTCAGTTGCTTCCTTCTCTTATGCTGGGAGCTCCACTCTTCTCCACCGTGATGTCTTCAGCTGTCCACTGCGGCCTCCTCCGCTCTCCCCTACAGCGACGCCATTGCTCCTTCGGTTCCACGGCGAGAACCTCCATTGTTTTTGAATTTTATGTATATATCCTATGTGCTGATATAATGCTTTATTCTTATTATTCTTTTCCACCATCTTTCAATCTCGATTTACAACTATTTTTTTCGAGAATTTGGTTTGACTGGTATGTAGTTTTATGAAGAAAATTTGCTTTATCGGGATCGCTGTTGCAGTCTCTATTTTTTCTCTTTAAGGTTTCTGTTTCCTTTTCATTCATGTGATTTTATATTTTTTCTTATAAAGTAATTGGGTGCGTAACTGTAGTTGAAAGAAATCATGTCTTGAATATTGCTTTTGAAGATACTGATGTTTTTTTTGTACCTGCATTTTGCCATGATTTGCATGCATCAAAAAAATCATAAAGAACTATTTGTGAAGGTGGAACGCCCGATCTAGTTGATCGCAGAGGAATCGAGGTGGCGGGAATGGTGTCAATGATGTGAGGTTGGTGGTGATCTGATGGTGGAATTAGTGCCAGTGGTGAGGTGTTGGTGATTGAGGTGGAATAGGTTGTGGTGGGCTGGTTGGGTAAGGTTGATATTCAAGTGATTCTTGAGATGGTAGAGGTATGACAACACAACTATCTTGGTTTTGTGGTTTTGAAAAGGAAATATATTTTCTATAAACTTAACATCTCGACTAGTGAAAATTTCATGAGTGTCAAGATCATAGAGTCTATAGGCATTTTGATAAAAAATGGTATTTGATAAAGACACATTTACGTGATCGTGAGTCAAATTTATAAGTTTTGCCAATGTTACTTGCATAGTACAAACAACTAAAAACACGAATATGATCATATTTGGGAAGTTGTCCATAAAGAAGTTCATAAGGGGTTTTTTCTTGTAAAGGATGAGTAGACAAACGATTGAGTAAATAAGCAGCAGTTAAAACACATTTTCTTCAAAATTTTATAGGCAAACATGCTTGAAAACGAAGTGCGCGGACAATATTTAAGAGATCTTTGTGTTTGCGTTCAAACACTCCATTTTGTTGAGGAATGGCGACACAAGAATGTTGACGCTCGATGCCCTTATGATGTAAAAAATTTTCATTAGATTGATAAATTTTTTAATATAAATAAATGCTTCAGATTTATAACGCATGAGAAAAGCCCACGTGCAACGTGAAAAATCATCAACAACAGTGAAAAAATAATGAGCGCCAGATAGTGAAGGTTTATTATAACATCCCCAAATATTATGATGAATCAATTGAATTACGCTAGTGGTAGATATCAAACTACTAGGAAAAGGTAAACGAGTTTGCTTGGCAAGATAATGTATGGAGTAGTGCTCATTAACATGAGAGGAATCAATAAAACTAAACAAGGACTTTAGGCAAGTAAACGTAGGGTGACTGAGTTTAACATGCCATAGAATGGATTGGTTTGGTGAGGCAGCGGTGGCGCATGGTTCTTCAACTGCAAGGATAAACAACGCATTCTGCATTCTACCATTCTCAATCGTCTTCATCGAGCATCGGTTTTGAATGGTACAAGAATGAGTATCAAAGATAACTCGACAATTGTTTTCAGCAACCAACTTGGACACATATATACGGTTAAAAGAAAAAGTGAGAACACATAAGACATGATGTAACATAATAGAAGAATTTAAATAAAACTGACCAACATGAGTGACTGGAGTGGTCGAACCATTAGGGAGCTTAACTGGATTAGATTGTGCTAAAGAAGGGAAAACGAGGTTAGACAAGCAATTGGTAATATGGTGTGTAACTCCGGTATCGATTATCCATACTTCAGAGGAAGCTAAACAGACAATAGGTGATTCTAACCTACATGTGAGGTTGATTTTGGGTGTTTTGGAATTTATGAATTCCATAAACTATTGTATAGTTTTGGTGTGAAGGAAGTTTTCTGTTCTTGAGGCTTTGTGGATGGAGGAATCGACAATGAATTATTGGTAGAATGAAGGTTTGCTTGAGGCTGCTATCGTTGGCCACTAGAAGTGTTCTTCTTTGGGAAAGCCATGAAGATGATAGTAGCGGGCCTTAATGTGCCTAAATTGTCCACAATGTTCACATTGAGGTCTGCTTCGATGCTTAAATCGGTTGTTGTCACAATTCTGTTTCTTCACAACAGCTGCAGAAATGTTGTCAGATTGTAGGGGAACATGAACCTTATGTTGGATTCCTCTTGAACCAGCAGGGCGTAAGCTTTGGACGTGTTAGGGACGAGATCCATGAGCAAGATCTGGCTACGGATCGCTCCATAGCATTCATTCAACCCCATCAAGCGCTGAATTAGTCTGTCATGTTCTTGAATGTCATGCGCTTTCTTCATGGCTCCACGTTCAAAGGTGGGAAGAGTGATTAGCGAATCATACTCATCCCAAAGGCTTCTGATTTGAGTATAATACACACTAATTGAAGACTGTCCCTGCTTGCAATTAATAATTTGTTGTTGGATTTGATAAAGACGTGAAACATTTGACTGGAAAAATCTAGCCTTTAATTTGTTTCAAACGTCCGCAACGTTTTTGGCATAAACGACTGTTGAAGTCAAGGACTTGTGAAGAGAATTCAGTAGCCAAGAAAGTACCATGTTGTTGGATCTCTCCCAAGAAACGACGAGGGAATAGAGAGTCGTGGGTTTTGGTATAGAACCATCGACAAAACCCATCTTATTTTTGGCTAAGAGAGACATGGTCATGGTTTTTTTCCACGTTTCATAGTTGTCTCCAGTAAATTGCTGAGATACAAGGCATGTACAAGGGTTATCCGAATGATGAAGAAAGTATAGACTATCTTCTTGAGTGGATGTCATTGAATTTGATGATGTCTCTTTGCTCCATGAAAATCTGCCATGATGGATCTCTATTCTTTCATCCTTTGACTCTGATACCATGATAAAAACCTAAGAAGAAATAGGGACGATGAGAGGAGTAGAGAATGACAAAGGTATTTTGTATATTAACAATGAGTGATTTACAAGGTAATGTATAGAGTCCAAGGATAGCAAAGTTCATATCCCTATCCCTGATTTTGTGCTCATACCAAAATCAAGCTTATCATTCCTGATTTCATGTGATCTCCAAATCTATAACGTCCAATATTTCATCCTCCTAAATTGGTGCGATAGGATAGACGAGAACCAACTTGTGTAACGTCTAACAATTCTTGCTTGCACCTAATACACAATCTACATCCATGCACATACGCAGTAGAAGGAAAGAAACAAGGGAGGAAAGTAAATTGGACAAGAATCGAAAAAACTTGTTTGGTGTTGTTCGCCCCTTCAACCTGCTTCTAGTGCCCCGATTTGTTTACCTGGAATGTTCTTAAATATCCAGAAGTGCAGTCCTAACTGAACCATTGAATCCAGTATTGAGTATAGCCTGCAAGTCTGAACCTTGGTTTGAATCTAATCTTAAATGGACGGTTTGTTGGTCGGTCGTCAGATTTGTATGGAACATTTGTGAAAGGAGTCACAATTTACTGATCATTAAAGAGTTATTTTGGATGATCAGGGAATTGGGTAGAACAGTTTAGAGCATAGCTGTGGTCATTAATCTGATCAGGTGGGACGAGGGAGAGAGAATAGTATGGAGAACGTTCGAACTTAAAAAAAAAAGTGCTAAAGATCAATATTCATCAACAATGCTAAGAGACAGCACAAAAGGGCCATTTTATCGCTGGTCAATTCATTGATCACCAAATTTGTCGGTCACTTGATGCAAAATTTATTCCCTTGCTAACACCCAATATCTCTAATCCATATATATATATATATAAGGGCATATAAGGGCCATTATATATCGAAGACTCTAGCGGTCCATACTCACCAAGCCATCTGTTTATGACAGATAGATGAGAAAAAATATTCCTAAATGGTGAAAATGGCCATCATCTTTTTTTCATTGTTTTTCTTTTAACTTGGATAGACCTGACCATTATATATATATATATATATATATATATATATATATATATATAGAGAGAGAGAGAGAGAGAGAGAGAGATTGCTTATGAGGTGCCGCCAACATTTCAAATTTGCTAAATAAAGGTCGTGTGGCTACTTTAACCATTTTTCTGCCAACTACAAGGATGAATTCTGGGTTTATATTCGAACAAAATGAAAGAAAAAAGCCTTACATGTAAAAAAGGTCTGTTAACATTTTCGACGTTATACTTCTTAGCTTTCTCAGCTCATAGAATTAAATTTACACTTTTTTTCCAATTTTTTATAGGCTTCAATGAAAGGCTTAAAGGCAAATCTTACAGAATACCTCGGAAACACAACCTGCCTCCCTCTCCCTCTCCGTTTCTCTCTACATACTACCATAAAGTAAAAAGTTGTAAGTTAATTTATATATACGATAACGCTTAAAGACAAATCCTGGAGAATGCTTCCTAAGGACAACCTGCCTCCTTCTCCCTCTCTCTCGACAGACAAATATAAAGTAAAAAGTAGTAAGTTACTTTATATATACGATCATCATTTATATATACCATGTTCTTACTTTTGTATACATATATGCTAAGAAACCATCGACAGTCCAAGTGTGCCTCTTTCATTTGACACAGAGAGGAAGAGATTTTTTCAGTTTTCCGGTCATGTCAGGGAAACATGAGGCATTGCATGCAGCAGCGTGCCATTACTGAAAACAAGAGGGGGGAACAGCTATAGAATAATGGTCATTATATAAAAGAGAGAGAGAGAGAGAGAGAGAGCTTGTACATGCTCTCATTATAATGCGCCGTGCACTATAGCAGAAGAGCATACATATTGAGCTGTAATGGTGTCTGTTTGGTGATCGGTTCAGGCATCACATGTGCCCATCCCTTCCTGCTCGCCCTGCATCTTCATCCCACTCCATATCCACATCCCTTACAAGTTCTCTTCCTCACAAGAAATCATTAGAAAGCGGGGCCCGATCGAGGCAAAAGGAAGAAGCAGGTGGAACCATGGCAGGCGTGCGTCTGATGCAGACTCAAGGCATAATAATGGTGACACCCCATCAACCACGAACATCACCAGCCCCTCCTCTACACCCACGGGCCACGGCTCCCTGTTATCTCCTCGTCAACCGGCAACCACTAAAATCATCACGTGCCATGCACTTCTTTCTGTTGGATTAACCTAAGAAACTAGGCGTTCTCTCTCTCTCTCTCTCTCTCTCTCTCTCTCTCTCTCTCTCTCTCTTTATATATATATACACTAACACTAGAAAAGAATCGCTCACATTGCATTGTTTAAGGAAAAAAACTAAGACATGCTGTATATGTTAAGCTAATGATCGCTCACATTGCATTGTTTAAGTTGAAAACTAAAACATGCCGTATATGTTAAGCTAATGATGAATCCTCAATTCTTTTTAAGTGAGTAGGAGAAGTATTTCATCCTATCTCTTAGATGAGAGCCGAATCTCTCACCCAACCCATCACCATGTGATATTACCGTGTCAATTTCCAATACCTCAAGGTGCACCCCCTTTTCCTTGCAAAATCCAACTTTGACATTTTTTTTGCAGTACAAAGGGTTGATACAGCAGCGGAGCTCCATATACGCTGGTGTGAGCAGTTATCCATGCCAGCAACAAAATTTTTATTTATTTTTACATATTTTTACATAGATTTCTTACAATTATTTTGTTTTTTATATATGTTGTGTCCCTTTAGAAATGAAAATTTCTATAACAGTTCTCTGTAACAAAAAATTTCTAGCTTCACCACCACTGGGTTGATGCACAAGGTTTTGAAACAAGAATTGTCGGCCTTGCCAAAAGAAAAAGTATTAGATAAATTAGTAAAATATATGGGCACTACTCAATTTGAAACCAATCTCTGCCTGCGGGGCCTAAGTTCTTATGTTTGTCTTGGGCTGGCCCCGCTGCTTCAGTTATTCACATACCCAAGTTGCATTAACTAAGTGCATGGGAAGGCTTAACTGATTTCATAATTATTGACGATGCTGGTAATAATGAAAGCAGACAGTTGTGCTCTTCCAATCGTGTGGGTGAGCTTGGTGTTCGTAAGCGGCCTACTAGTTCCTGACTGTCATGGCGATCGACTGCGGTGTACATTAATGTCCCGCGAGATTTCTATGGTTGAGAGTTTGAGAAAAAGGTTTGCGGTATGGTTCGATGAATTGGGCATTCATCTTGTCTGCTACATCTTCCCTTGTTCATTTTCTCGGACCACGATTAAAGGGAAGAAGACGAAGCAACCGTAGATCAGATCATGAAGCATGCGAAAAGATTCGTCTGTAACAGCCATAAAAATTAAGCAGAGGCTTCAACACAGAAATAATATATATATATATATATATATATATATATATATATATATATATATATATATATATATATATATATATATATATATATATATATATATATATATATATATATATATATACATGCAACAGGACATGGAAAACTCAAGAGGGCCTATCTACCTAAAGTCTTTATGGGTCCACCTGTCTCATAGGCTTCGGCTGTTTGGTTGATCATGCATGGCACCGTTACTTTCTGAGTGGGCAAGTTCAAGTTTTTTATTTACAACAAAGTTAATCATTTAAGAGGGGGTTGGTGCAATTGACAGAACAAGAGCTAGTAAATAGGCCGTTTCTATTTCTTGGGGTAAACTTTCAGTGCTCCAAAAGAGATGAAAATTGATTCATAGCGGGAGCTACACTACACCCAGAAACACTAAAAAGCATGCAGACTTGATACCCTAAGGAGATGGGATGGGTGGGGGCTTCCGTTCAGTTAGTTAGATTGTAGAATGAAATACTCCTCGCTCAACATTAAACATCACCATTGATATATTCAGCTCTGTAGTTCTCCGGTAAGTTGAAACTAAATACACACCTAAAGATAAAAATTTTGCTCATGGTTTAATTTATGGAGGTAAAATCATCTATCAGGTCATGGTGAACGTTACCGATAATTTGTGAGAAAATAAGGTAGTTCAGGCGGACACTTGGGGCATTTTGGAGGCACGTCTTTTCAGTTCAAACTCACGGGAGGTTATGCTCCTATATCGTAAGGGGTGTGTGTTTTCTGGAAGCAAGCAGAGATCTTGCTTATACTAACATAGCTTTGGACCCTAGGGGCAAGAGAAAAAAACTGAAAAGTAACATAGACTGTGGTACTCCATAATATATAGCCATTGTCTTCAGAATTTCGAGAGACACTGCTGAACAATTAGTAATGGTGGTGCCTTTGGTGAATGAAAATAGAAAAGCTACTAGTCCTTTGGACAAATGGTAAACCACAACATCCATCCATCATGGCAACCCACTTTCATCTTCGTCTCAATGCTAGTCCTCCAGTAAGAAAATTTTAAATAATCCGGTAAACTTTCGACCATCTCCCGAACTTCAGATGTACATTTTCTAGAATTGAAGAGTAACATTGAATATTTTGGCCACGAACTTTCTAGAGATAAAGAGTACTGACTGAAATTTGGGTAACCATTTTAAACCACCAAGAAGAGTTACAGCAAATCATATATTCTGCCAGGAGGTCACCGGTTGGATCATATACACAGTATATGACATATATACATGGCACCCGGCCCATGGAAACCTTCGCTATAATGGATCCTTTTATGGCAGTGGTGGATTGTATCAATGGTAAGTTGTGGGGTGTAGACATTCATGTAAAAGGAGTTAGGAAGTACATTGTTTATTCATATGTGCACTGAGTACGCACGGCCATTTGTTCCCTTGATGGAGATAGAAGTCCAAGTCAAGGAAGACAGAGTTATTATGCAATACCTGGAGTATGAAGCCATCGCTGTCTCAATGTAGATCAGGGAAACCTTGAGACCCATTTTCATTGCTTTTTCGACAATTGAAATTGAAATATTCAATACCAACTGCCCAGCTGTCCCTGAGATCCAATTAGCAGCAACTATAATTCATTTAAACACAATCAGTTCAAAAGCATTTAATGAGATATTTAAAGGCAAAATAACAAGTGGGAACACATACGGTAGGCTATTACATCCACGAGAACAGTGGCTTCTGTCACTTAACAATGGAGAGGTAGGCCAGGGGTTTCCTCAGTACACTTTGAACAAGATAATTCCTTGTTTTCAAGAGATTGCTGAGCTACAATATTGAAAGTTTTTTCAGCTTGCGTACATGTGCCAGCAGCATAATTTGTTTCCGCAAAGCCCTTGTAAAAAATCTCTCCCGTCAGATTCTGTCCTTATCATCGCGCATTCTCAAGTCTTCCTTGGCCACCTACTTAACATTTGTTATTATTTTTGACTTGGCCATATGTAAGTCAAATGTGGGCATTTGTGTCTTTTACAAAACCCTTTCTTTTGCTTTATGAAAGGGCTCGACTTCTTCCCCTTCTTTTTGCCTCACGCCGTTAGTTTTGTGGTGGAGAGATTCAAGGCGTGGCTTGCTATTTTGGTGGAGCGTCTTTAGGTGGAGCGTTTTTTGGT
>JAANDH010001352.1:0-51642 GCA_011799765.1 Nymphaea thermarum | reverse complement strand
AGAGCTCTACCAGAAAACCATTGTAATGGATAGTTGAGTTCAAGGTGCGAGCATAAAATCAGCCTATAGTTGAATGCTGGTGTCAGGCCAAATCTTTGGCATTCTTTCTGTATCAAACGGTTTAAAAGAGTGGGACAATTCCTCTTGCTTTTGTTTAAGGCCATGTTTGATTGTCTGAAGTGTAACAAACTAAGAATTTAAAACCGTGGATTGAAAATCCATAACATGGTTGAATGAAACTATAATTTAATCCATCTATAATTTAAGCCTAAAAGGGACCTCTATCTCCCATAGAATGGTGTGAGGGATAGATAGAAATTAAGCGGTTGCAAACATAATGTTAACCAGCCAACTAAGTTTCACCAGTGACACACTTACCTATGCTTTTTGTTGCTTCTTGTTTGGTCTACATATTACCTCAGCTACTTCATCCCCAGATTTGTGGTTTAATTCAAACCACAACATCCTACTTCCTTTTTATTGAATTCAATTTCAACTTCAATTCCACAAATATTAAAACTACACCGCAAATTTAGATTTGTTCTCATACATATAGCTCAAAATGGAAAGTTATATCCAAGTTCTAAAAAAGAGTTTGGAAGAGATATAGAAACTGAAAGGGCAGGCTCATTCCCAACTTATCATTTCTTGTTTAACTTCAGGCCACTGCATCTTTCTAGGCACACAAGCACTTAAAATTGTGGTCAGGGATGGGGCCTCGGCCCACCTTCCAAAAAAAAAATTATGTGGATATTTAAAAAATTAATTTATTTAAAATAAACATTTTTAAAAACTATATTTCAGCACATTTGAAAATTTTGAAAGTATAATTCGGCCTCCCTCATGAAAAACTGCTGACTCCACCCTTGATGGTGATTATTATGTACACCCTGACTGTGATTACAAGTATGTGTGTTACAACATCGACTTGATTCTCTGTCAACTTCAATGGCTGCATTTATGTGGGAGCAAAAGAAGATAGCTGGATGGCTGGCATAGTGGCATGGTGGGGCTACAAAGATCCATGGCTCCAGAATCTATACCAGGATCTATTTTGTCTACAATATCATTAACAACTAATATTTGTTCTTTACTTGAATCTCTCTCTCGTTTATTTTTTTGTTTTTCATTTCTCATTTTTATTAATTTTATTTTAAAGAAATCATTTATAAATTTTCGATACAGACTCATATTTGTTGATGGGCCCGTATCGGCCTAACCCAGTATCGGCAATGTTTGTGGTAATGCATTGGAGAAATATTCGAAAAGAATATGATGATAGGAAATGGAAGCTTTCACATATATATATATATATATACATATATATATATATATATTACAAAATTTTATAAAAGTAAATAGACACACACATACATGGCGCAGAAAGAGCGGAAGAAATCAAATGACTCAGGAGCTGAGATCACCGCAATTAAATAAGGACAAGTTAGAATCTGGTTTTCGATTCTAATTTGGTCATCTTAACGACTACTATTCCTAAACACTTTTTTCTAGATTTTCTGAAAGCATTAATCTATAGAGAGAGAGAGAGAGAGAGAGAGATCATTAGGAAGACATTTGATAAACTCAACGGGTACCAATAGAGCATGTTACAGGTGAGATATACACGAGACCTGACAGTTGGGTATATGCCATCACCAGCATTTTAGATCCAATTAGTTATGCGATTTCGTATGAAAACATGACTTGAGTGTACGTTTTGAGACTTGGATTTGGACATTGAGATCTAGAAAAGAAAAACTATTTTTCTAATTTGAAAAAAAAGAACAAATCTTGTCTCAATATTAGATCCCTTACAAGAAAAGAAAAAATAAACTGAAATTTTTAGATGAAATAACAAACGATAAGCGTTGCTCTGTCCGACGACCGTTATTGCGCCTTACTCAAGTTTCCATATTTGTTCCTAATTTGTTTCAAGTTCCCTACCATATCATCATTTGTTCATTTATCTCCTGCTTTTTCCATTTTTCAAATGAACCAGTTCATTATCGTTTTTAGAAAGTGCTTGCCCATAAATTAATACGATTGCCTTTACCTGACGTCCACTCGTGTTTTCTGTTTCTAATTTCAAGTGGTTTTCATAATTCACCAGAAGCCGTTAACGTTCATGGCACAGATGACCATCCTACCTCCTTTTCCATCTGGGCTTCAAAACCTCTACGTCCTTGCTAACGCTGCTGTCACCTTGCTCAACCAGCGGCAGCAGATGAACGCTAAGCAGCAGCAGCAGCAGAAGAAGAACGTGAAGCATGGCCAGTAGAAGAAGACGGTGAAGAAGACTTGCAAGAAGAAGCAGAAACGGCCATCTCCACTTGCGGTGCAGCTGCAGCAAAGGGCTCCTGAAGGATGGCTGCTAGAGCTGGTGGGTGAGCATGGAGGCATGGGGCCACCGGCGTTCCTCCAGCCTCTTATGGACGATCAAGAATGGCAGTCAGTCTGCAATACAGGTGGACGGATAGGAGGAGGAGGAGGAGGGCTGCGGGTGCAAAGCCATGATGGCGTTGGGTCAGTAACGCTCTGTTTCAAGTTGTGGCAGAACAACTTGATGTTTCTTTTCAATGATGGCTGGAAGCTTGACGTCGAGCGCAATGATCTTCGGCTTGACAAGGACGTGGTTGAGGTGTGGTGCTTCAGAGATTCTGTCATGGCTCTGCACTTCGCCTTTTATGTTGTCAGAGGAGAAGAAGAAGGAGCTGTCGTCAGAGGAGGAGGAGAAGAAGTAGGCAGAAAAAATGAAAAGGAGGATGGGCTGGTAGAAGACGGCTTAGTAGTACTTGAGGAGGAGGCAACGGTTGCTATGCACGATGACAATATAGTATCTGTCATACAAGAAGAAGAAAATGAAGAAAATGAGCGATGCTGCCATTGGGTCTACAAGAAGCATAGGACAATCTATGCATGATCTTTGCTGTGCAAGATGAAGAGGGCATTAAGGGAGCTTGGGTAGGCAGGGGGTTCGCGTAATTGCTTTATTTCTGCACGTTGGTGCCTGGTGGGTTGGGTGAAGGTAGCAAGCTAGATTATAATCTCATTTTTTGAAGTACCCTTTCTTTTCTATACATTTTCTGTAAATCCATCTTCAGTCTTTGAATTCTTTAAAATGATCATTCAATAAAGGTTCACAATTGTAAGATGGTATATTAATAACCACTCATACCACCATTCCTTTCCCTACTGTTTCTGCATGATATGCAATTCTTCTACTCCAATGCTTGCACAGAGATTAACGATTTAATGTCATTTGAAAGATTGCTTTCTCCCTAACGTACGCTAAATAAGCCAAAAGCCTGAAAGTAACAATATGGCAAACTACATCGGTGGAGATCGTAGATACTTTCCCTGATCAAATCTTCTCCAGAAAATTTTCTGACTGCAACAGGATTTTAATCGCAGCTTTGCCCAGTGGCAGCAATCATCTTTGACAAAAGATCTTCTCTGTGTCACCACCAATAATCTTCCTTTAAGCTCAACCTAAACAGTTCCATGGTATGGGTTATAGATACGATCATCTTAATGGAACAATTTATCAGATTGTGGTTTTTTATACCCTGTAACCGGTTGTTTTTAAGGCATCTTTACAATATTGACAATATTGTCAAAAGTTCAGACCCTGAAGCTACTTCACAAGGGTCAGTTGGAGGGTGAATGAGTTGAGCATATGAAACATTTTCTTCATCTGGAGAAATCTGAACCTTTCACATTTTCACAGCTGTTGTATATAGGCTTGGAGATGTACTGTCAAATAACATGCATGGACTGTTAAACAACATACAATTTGTAACGGGTAGATGAACATCAAGATTTCATTTAACCAGTGGAGCACTGCCCAGTGGAGAATTTGATTGATTTCAATATTTGATATATCTTTAGAAGTCTACAAGTCTAGAGGGTTGCATTTTACTTAGTTCCAGGTGGCATGAGATTGCCATATCTCTTGAGTTGCATCAAAATATTGCCTTTTTCTTGAATCATTTTCTACGCTCAGAAACAAATTTTTGGACAGCAAGAGTTTGATGGTTGTCTCAAATTGCCAGGTTTCTTCATGTACTGTTAAATGATGTTGTGGATATGCTTGTCTGCCTGTTTTCAATTGGTAGGTGAACATTGAGATTTCATATATCAGTTGAACTCTGAAAGCCAAGAGAAGTTCATTGATTTCATATCAGTGGAACACTTCAAGTCTAAAGAATTGTATTTCCCTTATTTCTAGATGGCATTGGACACTTTTACCTTTTCATTTACATTAAATAATGTCTCTCTTGAATCATTTTCTATGCTTAGGACAGCAAGAGTTTGATGGTTATCTCAAATTGGTGGGTTTTCGAAATTATATTAGTATCATTTCATCTTAAGCTTGACTTTCATGTGCTCCTCCAATTCCAAAAGCATGTCAGTACTCGTCAATCACAAGCTATTGTATTGTTGTACTATACCATGGTTCATGATACTCATTAGTAAGCTTTACATATCTTGGAATGGACATTCAAGCATGTTCTCAAGTTGGCCCTGTTGCAACAGTTACAACACTAAATGATTTGAAAGTAACTGTCAGAATGGGACCTTATCCGATAAGATGAAGAAACGGATTTGAGGAACTTCTTGGACTAGTCCTTTGTTCACTCATCTAGTTCTAGCTGCAATAAATTCTTTTCATTGCAACAATGATTAGCAGTCATTCTTTTCTAGCAAATTCATGTTAAATTTCTTGTTTTCCTACATGTACTTTGTTCTGGAAAGTGTCTTGTTACGAGAAAAATTCGGTGTAGTTAAGTTGACAAAGTCTTGGTCTAAGGTTGCTCACATGAGTGATCCTCATCTGTTACTGATGACTTGTACAGGTCAGCCCATGCTTTTGTATATATATATATATATATATATATATATATATATATATATATATATATATATATATATATATATATAAAAGAAACTAGCGGCAAATATTAAAGCCTAACTAGCAATCTACATGGATCCGATTCGGTTAGGTTTGGTCCTTTTAAAAGGTGGTTACTATCTCTGATAAGATTCACAGCTGCTTGAAAATGGCAGTTTCAAATCTTTACCACAGTATATAGCTTGAGGGCACAAGCAGGTCACTACTCATTACTTGCTATTTATCTTGCTTTTTCCAAGTTTTATCTGTCCAAGCTTCACATTTTCTATTTATTGTCATCATCTTTTGACTTGCTTGAAAAACTAGGCTGCCGTGTTTCAATGAGGAGGTGACTGGTGGAAGCTGCTCTCAGTTGCTTTTTATGCCAATGGAATTTGCTTATTATGGCTGAGGATTGTATAAAGGCAGCCCCACGACAACATCCCAAAAAGGAGGGGAAGAGGGCAAAGTTTGTATCTTTTATGAAAATTCAATCAGATCAGCCAGATTCTTGATTCGTGGATTCACCAAAGTCAGTTATACATGAATTGGTAATTTTTTTATAAGAAAAAAAGGAAGAATAATACATGAAACATGCATGATACCTTTGAAATCTAACAGTAATAGCTAATATATTAAAAAAATGACACTTTTGATATTGCCACTCAGATATGAAAACATGAATCTAGTTCAAAAATTGATACACTATGAAGTGTGAACTATTGATTCTCCCCAAAGAATTGCTTTGATTTCTTTGAAAATTTTCAAATCATCATAGGAGAAAAATTTTTTCAGCGTTAATTTAAGTCAGTTCATATAATCTTATAGAACAATCAGCGTTAGGATTAAGTTATAGTTATGCACTCTGCTTTCGTTAAATAAAACTTGTAACATGAAGCTTAGGCTTGATAGTGGTTTATCCTTGCACTATCTTTCTGGTGCTTTGTCTCTCTCAGTGCGAATCTGGGGAAGAAGGAACAGATGAATTTGCTGCAAGTAATGTACTCCAACAACAGTACTTCTACTAATGAGTCGTGAGTGCCCGCAAGAGAGAGAGAGAGAGAGAGCAGAGACAAGGGCGCAAGCCCCTGTCTGGCTCCTGCCCTTGCACTTGCTTCATATGCTGATAATATCGACCTAGAGGAGCAGAATTTTGATGAAACATATATGGTACATAAAAATGCTGATTACTAGAGCTGAGGACGCTCATAAATTTAAGAATTATCATTGTTCATGCTTCAGTTGGTGATGAGTACCTGAATTTTGAACCTCATTAGATAGTTTGGAGGAAACTCGTCTTCTGAAGGTTCAGCTAAAAGAACTTCCATCACTTTTTTCAAGCAGTTTGTCTACAGAGGAATGAGGACCATATCCATGGGTCTCATGAGGAAAAGATTTCAATGAAGAAACTGCCATTGACCTTTTTAAGATAATCATGTAGCTAATTGCATGTCTACATTATTGATACCATTAGCCTCTATTTATTTGTTCCCCTGTTGCAACCCTGTCTCTGCAAATGTTCTTGGGTAGCTGTAAACTTTCAGACACTCGAAATAGATGTTGTTATTAGGATATTGAAAATCCGGTTACATAATTATGTCTGATAATCTGATCAGACTGGTCTTCTCGATACAAAATGCTCTTTCTTTCCTCCCTGCCTTACTCACAAAAACTGCTTAACTTTCTTCTTCTTTTTTCCAAGGTTCCAAACAGGAAAATATTTTAGCACATAAAAAGTCTTTCAAATTTTTAGGCTTTCCAAATGCAAAAAAGCTTGTCTTTTTCACTTTCAATTTTCTCATGTACATAAAGAAAAATGTATATGAATTTCAAAGACCATGAAAAATTTGTGACAAATAGACGTTTTTTTCTCAAGCGTGCTCCAGTTATTACTTTTTTGTTATTTCTTTGAGACATCTATTTTCATTAGGTCCTTGCTAGTTGGCAGGTTGATTGGAGCTAATTAAATGCTAGAAAGGATTGTGTTATGTAGAAAAAGTTGAGATCCCCATTTTGAAATGCACCCTGTTCACGGCTCTTGAAGACGAATGATTTCTTATTAATACAGCCATATATATTCTGCATCAATGAATTATACGTTCGAACACTCGAAGTTCAATGTTGGAGCAAGGCAGTTGAAAGTAGATGACTGACCACTCTATATGTAGGGTGTGGCAGGCCTTTTTCATTCATGGAATGTACTGAAGCTCTCAAGAAAGATAAAGGGAGAAAAAAAAATGAGTAAGTTAGAGTAAACAGAAAAGCAACGGCAGATTGTTCTTCTAATTTATTCACGTTGCCGAGGAAGATGGTTCCCATGTGTGTGGAACAGCATCCTTGACATCTTCTCGCAAAACCAAATCAGACTTCTCCAACTTTACCATAAAGACTGAATTGAATAAGCCATCCATGGCAAAGGGCCTTTGCAGCAGCTGCAGCTGCTTTCCAAGAAAGAAGCAGTGAAGTTGAACATGCGCTGAAGCTACCAAGAGGATTACCGCCAGATATACCTAGGATCTTGTTGAAATACTGCCATCTAAACCAAGAGAGGCTGAATCAAGATCAACAGCCATCCCCAAATATGTATAAAATATTTGCTTTCCACTCTATGCCTCTACTCATTTTATCTAGACATGGACATGTCCAAATTGAAAAGCGCAAAAAATCCTTCATGGCCCCATATACATAAAAAAGAAAGAACCAAAACACACACACAGGAAACGGCTTCATTTCTTATAATTACAAAAAACAGAATAAAGGAGAAGGCAAATTTTTCTAAAATTAGTTGGCTGCCCTTGCTGATCTAGGTTTGTTAAATGGATCTTCCACTTCATTTGTGGAATCACAAGGTCTTCATGAGAGTGGCAAAGCTTTTAGGCGCCCGTTCACAGATGCAGATGACTTCACAAGGGGAATGTGAGGTATGGACATGCTCGAGTTTTGATTTTTGTTCCACTTAACTTTTTGCCTGTTGGGTCGGTTTGTATCTTGTATTGTGAGTTGATAATAGACAGTCTATTGAATATGAGTTGAAAATTCGTTTTTGTGTGAGATGCAGTGCTTCAATGCAAGCCTCAAACCATATTCATCCAGTCTAGTTCTTGAGACAAAAGAATATCACAAGTCACTCATGTTAACCAACTTTGCAAAAGTTTCGGACAATACTCCTGTAAAGTTATTTGAACTGAGGACCTGCGTCCAAATTTAATTACTTAAAAGTGAGGCATATTGAAGGCCAAAAAAGAGATTCCAAATGGAAACTACCAACAACAGTCAATACACTCTCTGTAAATTGCTCAAGTTTCTAAAGTGGGGGTATTTCTAGAGAAAATTGGTTTGCTTCAAGGGTTTATGCAAAGTACCAAGTCAACTAGAGTTTAACATTTTGTGTTACCAACTTCACCAGCATCTTAGAAGAACTTCGAAACCTACAGTTGTTGAAGTGGGACTATGTCTCCAAGTTATGTTGGAATAGGACCTGATAAGCAGTTCCTGTGGAGGGTTCTGGAGATATTAGAGAAAATCTTAAATGAAATTTGGAGTCAAAATATAAAGGGGAAGGAACTTGCCAAATTATCTATGCATGACCATTAACATATTCTACATAACTGAGTTAGGATCTTCAGTCTTCACTCGGTGAAGTATTAGTAAGCATAGTTACACCAGGTTTCCTATGCCTTCAACTTTCTATCGATGTGAGAAAGCATTCAAACTGTCATCTCTTGCTCTTTCCCCTTCTGTGATGCTGCTTTGTCTTCTCAAATTCTTCAACGCACGTTTGTACCTCTAGCTTTGCGAATTTCTTTGCCTAGTAAACCAGTAGAATAAGTCTAAGCATATGAAATGCATGTATTGTTCATCATTGAAATAAAAGTAACTGCACCATTTTTATGACAACTCTGAACTGAGAAAGACACACACACACACACACACACACACACACACACACACACACACACACACACACACATATATATATATATATATCTGTGTGTGTGTGTGTGTGTCTTTCTCCGGATGTTGCCGGATGACTAAGAATTAAAAAAATTGTTGCTAAAAAACAGTCACGGCATGAACATTAGTGATGGTTTATGGTGAAGTAACTGTTCAGGGTACTTTTAGCAATGATTAATGAAGGATTTTCACTGACCTTTAACCTTACTATTTTGATTCTTAAGACAGAATTGATGATCT
Organism: Nymphaea thermarum; assembly: GCA_011799765.1. Lineage (NCBI taxonomy): Eukaryota > Viridiplantae > Streptophyta > Magnoliopsida > Nymphaeales > Nymphaeaceae > Nymphaea > Nymphaea thermarum. Next base: position 42,557 of record JAANDH010001352.1, on the reverse strand, counting down.
ACAGGAATGTTGTTATCCAATAATAATGTAAGACTCCTCTGACTTTTCATAGGTTTGTTTAACATTAGAGTAATACCACCCAAATGAAGCAAATATTTCATGTGTACAAAATAGTTCTAAAGTCTGTCAGACTACATGTAAGGTAAGAACCATTCTAAAGAAGTCAAATCAAACAAAAAATATAAATAAGGATTTCCCTGCAAACCCACATGGCCAAGATCTTCATGTGGACAAATTAAAGCATCATCATCCACAGTCTACTTGTACATACACATAAAGGTAGAGAGAGAAAAGATAAACTTAAAAAATACTAACAATGTTTATTTACAAAGAATAAATTATTTTGCTGACATTCACAGCTTCAAGCAATATGGAGTCCCTTCTCCTCTGCCACACACACTGTCCTTAGGACAAAAAAATTGAAACCACAGGCTGGTCCATTTCTGATTTGGGCTAAGTGAACGAGCAAATTATCAACCCCAAAGTGAAGTTACAACTGAAGGAAAATGAAAGAAACATCATGCTAATGTGTCTTCTTAGGTTATAAATTCACTTGCTAATTTAGTTAAACTTATAGTCATCTGCACTCCACTTGATCTGTTGGCTGCTCCATTTCGTTCTTTCTTATTTTATTTAGTTGCAGTGTATGTGGGACGAATTCTCTAATCAACTTGCTTTGGAATAGTGCTGATAGGACTGGGACTTCTAATATTATTTACAAGATATTTATTTGTTTTAGTAAAGAAAAACGTGTAGATTCTCTTGTATAGGATGAAATAGCAGACTCATGAGATATCTAGTACTGTGTAAGCTACGTTGCTCACACTAGTACTCCATGCAGGGCAATCGAAGAAACTTCAATAGGAGGTCTGATTCTTTCCATGCCTCAAGTTTCAGCTTTCCAAATTTAACCTATTTGCATCCATAGCCTGTAGGACTGAAAGTGGTTGCCACACATGGACAAGCACACAGCGACAATAAAGCAAAAAAAACTGAAAGGGATTAAGTTAAAAACAATAATAATAACTGCAGCAACAAGTTATCTTTTAAACTAATTGAACATCCCAATAAAAAAGTTCCTAAATCCATATATATATATATAAGAGGGAGAGAGAGACAGAGACAGAGAAATATATCCAGTATATATACTAGGACCACCAAGTCAGATATGGAACTGCTATGCTCGAATTAGATTTGGTACAGCAAGATGACAAAAGCAATATGAATCAGGACAGATGCATCAGTGATGCCTATTAAAATGTAAAGACTGAAGAGAGAATATCTGGTTCTAAAAACTATGGGAAATACATCGCCCGCAAGGACAAATATTAGCTGTGTTATGAACATCTTGGACAGGGTGGAAAAACCATTAGGAAAATGACGTTTCTAAAAAAAGCAATAATGCTATGGAAGCACCTGAAATGCAAGTAGTAGGCCGACAATGCAAGATTAATACAGTAAACTGATCAAAGAACATTAGTAGGACATCACAGGACTCTTTAGTTTTAAAGGTGTTTTGTCCTTGTCCAGTCATGCTATAATTGTAAATAACATGAGATTTAAGTAGCCAGCCACAGTTTGTTTCCAAATGGCCATGTTTATAATAGAAAAGTTTTTGTTTTCAGGCCAACCTCTTGGCCATGATCCCAAATACAGGCCTGACTCTTCTTATTTTCTTTAATCCTAACTTTTGCTGACAGCTGCCAAGAAAGGGCATCAAGGAAATAATTACATGTTACACATGAAAACATATGTTTTTCAAACAAGTATTGAAGCCAAAATGTGACTTTTGTTCACAGGACTTATTAGTTTGAAAGGTGTTTATTCCTTGTCCGGTCATGCTATAATTGTAAATAACATGAGATTTAAGTAGCCAGCCACAGTTTGTTTCCAAATGGCCATGTTTATAATAGGGAAGTTTTTGTTTTCATGTCAACCTCTTGGCCATGATCCCAAATACAGGCCTCACTCTTCATATTTTCTTTATTCCTAACTTTTACCTGAAAACTTGAAAGAAAGGGCATCAAGGAAATAATTACATGTTGTTATACATGAAAACTTTTGTTTTTCAAACAAGTATTGAAGCCAAAATGTGACTTTCGTTCACAGGACTCATCAGTTTTAAAGGTGTTTTGTCCTTGTACAGTCATGCTATAATTGCAAAGAACATGAGATTTAAGTAGCCAGCCACAGTTTGTTTCCAAATGGCCATGTTTATAATAGAAAAGTTTTTGTTTTCAGGCCAACCTCTTGGCCATGATCCCAAATACAGGCCTGACTCTTCTTATTTTCTTTAATCCTAACTTTTGCGGACAGCTGCCAAGAAAGGGCATCAAGGAAACAATTACATGTTATACATGATTAACATATGTTTTTCAAACAAGTATTGAAGCCAAAATGTGACTTTTGTTCACAGGACTCATTAGTTTTAAAGGAGTTTTGTCCTTGTCCAGTCATGCTATAATTGTAAATAACATGAGATTTAGGTAGTCATCCACTGTTTCCAAATGGCCATGTTTATAATAGAGAAGTTTTTGTTTTCAGGCCAACCTCTTGGCCTTGATCACAAAATACAGCCCTCACTCTTCTTACTTTCTTTGTTCCTAACTTTTGCTGACAACTGCCAAGAAAGAGCATCAAGGAAATAATTACATGTTGTTATACATGAAAACTTATGTTTTCCAAACAAGTATTGAAGCCAAAACGTGACTTTCGTTTTTAAATAAAAGAAACGGCATGATTGTCATTTCTTCTACGTTAACTGATAAGTTCTCTAGAGTTAAAGGGCATTTGTAAGGGTGGACCTTTATAAGATAATTGCCATAGAGTGGAGTCTGTACAGACAAATTAAAAAACATGAATTCCATACTTGACATTACAGCCAAAACGTGTCCTAAGATGACAATTCCCTTTATAGAAAGGGCGAAAGTATAACAAGAAGATGCAATCTTTTCATTTTCTTCTTTTTTTGGTGGCCATTAGGACCCTGTCCCTAAAGTATGAATAAGAGCCTCAGTAAAGGGACAATAAGTGCAGGATGATGAGAATGGAAACTTACCAACGGCACAGCCATAGACTGCAACGCAGGTTGCATATGAGGTAGCCCTGGTGGGAAGGCACTAGGCCTTCATCCTGGTCTCATTACTAAAGGCTGATAAGCAAGTCCCTGTTGTAGGTGGATTGGTGGAACAGCACCGGAAGGAGGAGGTACATAGTAGTTCAATGGAGAATTGCTAGCAAGAAAGGCAGGTCCATGAGTCCAGCTATTCCTCCCATTCGTTGGGCATGCTGAAGCTGCACTTGTGCCTGCCTAATTCATTTTTCTTGTGCAATAGCAACATAGAAAGGCTTTCCATGATATGGATTGTAGGTGTGAGGAAGACGGATCAACAGATGCTCTTCCTCTGTACGCACTAATTCGACCAGCAAGAGTTCTTACCTCTTGTAAGCACTCATTTGAGTTGACGAATAGAAGAAAAGATCAATGCAGTTTATCAGTCTGTGTTCATGTAAGGAAGTCATAGAAGATTTATTACTTTCACGTCTCCCCGATGCAGTACGTGTCAAATTACACTCCCAGGTCCGACTAACAAATGTAAAATAAAGCTTCAGAAGATCCATGTTTATTTACATGTGGTGATTTCTACAGGGTTCTACAGAACCCCATAAATAGGTGAACGTAAAGATCATCACCAAGGAAAAGCAGTCCACAGTATGGCTAAAATTTGCCACGCCGTTTGCCGTAGCTAATAACCCAGCAGATGCCATACATATGCTGAAATTCAATCTCATTTTAGTTGTTGCCATTGACACTTGTGTCCAACCTGCCCATGACCCTTCCCATCACACCGTCCACACACAAAGCATGAATCTTCTACCGTGACATGCCTCAAATGCNACATAGGCCATAAAGAGTCCTTAATTTAGTGAACTAATAATTCAGGCAATTTGGAGAAGGTGGGCTATCTGTGGGGGCTCTGTGGTGCCAAGGAGAGGTTGAAGCTAGTAAAGGCTGATCTCATGGAGGAGGGCAGCTTCGATGAAGCTGTTGATGGAGTTGAAGGAGTCTTCCATACTGCATCCCCTGTCTTGGTACCTGTCTTGGTACCATATGATAGTAATATTCAGGTCGGTACACAGTATATATATATATGTATGTATGTTTTTCATGTCACCTTGCTTTGACAATTTTTTGTGTGAATTCTGTATTTGGTCAGTCCTTTAATTGGTGATTAAAAGAGAGAGCGGTTGCACAGGTTGGATTGATCCGTTTGAAGAGCAAGGTTAACTGCAGCAGTAGTTAGCTTCTAATTAATTAAAATGACCCACATATTAATTAATTCAGACCGCCGACTCTGTGTTTGGTGGCCATGGCAGGAGTCCTTGCTTGATCCTTGCATAAAAGGTACAGTCAACGTGTTGAAGTCGTGCTCAAGGTCCAAATGCTCCATCAAGAGAGTTGTGCCCACGTCTTCCTGCTCTGCAATTCGCTACAGAGCAGATGCGCAGCAGGAGTCGCCTTTGAGCGAGTCACATTGGAGTGATGTTGAGTACTGCAAGCGCCATAACGTGAGTTGCCGCCATAACCGGAACCAGTCCCTTCTTGATCCTCTGTACCACTTGTTGGCATGTGCTGCCAGGTGGTTCAGTTAACTCAATTTAATTTGTTTTTCAACTTCTTCGTTTCATCTTTCAGCTGTGGTATGCGTACGCAAAGACGGTGGCGGAGCAGGAGGCGTGGAGGGTGGCTGGTGAAGAAGGCATTGATCTGGTTGTCGTCAACCCATCATTCGTCGTTGGTCCTTTGATTTCCTCACACCCCACCATCACCCTTCTCCTTGTTCTTGCAATATTGAAAGGTCTAGCTCTCTCTCTAGCTCTTGCAGCTAAACTTTTGATGATTACAATAATGGAATTTAATTTTTTATGTTGTTAAAATGCAAACCTTTTGCATTATATATTGGTAACGTCAGGTGCAAATAATGAAGAATATCCCAACACCACCGTAGGGTTTGTGCACGCAGACGATGTGGTGGCCTGCCATCTGAAAGCCATGGAGGAGAAAAGGGCTTCTGGGAGGCTTATCTGTTCTAGCTCCGTCTTCCATTGGTCTGAAGTAGTGTCCATGCTTAAGGCAAGGTACCCACACTACCCAATTGCAAACAAGTAGGCAGCTTCAGTCCTTTGTGATTATATCGCATTTCTTGATTTTTTTGCCCATGATGATGATGATGCAGATGCGGTGAACAAGTAGGCGATAGCAACCCTCACAGAATGGACACAAAGAAGGCGCAGGAGTTGGGCCTCACAGCCTTCAAAATAGTCGATCAAATGTTTGATGATTGTATCAAGAGTTTCCAAATCGATGGCTTGATCTGATGACATAAATGTCTAAGCAAGAAGGCTTTGAGCATGTTGCAAACATCTTCTTTCTTGCAACTTGTTTCCGTATGTCATAAATGGTTGCGTCCATCGAAGGAAACAGGCCTCTATGCCTTTGTTAAACATTGAAACTATGATTCAAGTAACGAACAAATAATACCTATACACGACAGTCCTTAGAGCAACTTACTGCTGAAATTCAGGAATTCCCATGATCTTGGTCTACTGATCCAATGACTGATCTTATATTCTCCTAGAGACCATTGGAGCAGAGGAGCTTTGTAAGTAAAGACATGATCATGGAATACCTGTAATTGGAAATATGAGGCTTGCAGATTATGGTATGATGCAAGAACATATTTCATTCAATGCTCTTATCCAACTCCACACAAATATATACTGCGGGGCCTTCAATTCCAACCCGCTAGGTGAAAGCAACCTTGCGACCCAGATTCCTGAAAGTACACTTTTAAGCTTGAATTTACATATACATCAAGGTCAAACATTGTTCACTTATAAAGCATATGTCAACATTATGTTTAATTAATTAAGAGGTTTAAATAAAGAAAAAAAATGCTCTTTTCATCGCTTTGTTATGGGGGGAAACTGATACCCATAAGTCAATTCAGTGCGATCCGACCCGATTTACGTACCCAATTCAAATTGGAGCAGTTGAACTGGTCTCTTCTTGTCCAGGGTGTTAAGGACGACCCAAAATCCTACTAAGGTAAGAAAGATCAAAGTGCTTATTGCACTGTTAGGTCAAATCAGATCTATAATCTTAAATCAGTAAATAAGAGAGCTATCATTTGGGAAAATTACAAATCATACGTGAGTTTTGGCTAAGTTGGACAATTTCCAACTTGGACAGGAAAGACTGTTAAGTATCATGTCTGCCTTGTAACGTACATTCATGTGCTTTAGGAAAAGCACAAAGAGGCAGTGCCATCAAAAGTTCGACACGTCGGGCACCATACTCTTGTTTTGGGTCGATACTTCCCTATTTTAAAATTGTTCTCCAGTTTAGTTTTTCTGTTTTAATGTGAAAAAAATTAAAGCAGACCAATTTGATGCAGGGTAGTCCGGTTCTCAGCGTATCATTTACTTCTGTTGAACATATTGCACACTAAATGAACATAAACCCAGACAACTTGGATTCCTGTTCCCTATGATTTTAGCTCCAACTTTTTTCTTTTCTTGCATTCCCTGTTAAACTGTTCTCATTTATATGCATAATGCATGCATAAGAATTATTTATTCATCTTCTCTCTAAGAATGTTTTTTTCAAGGGGTAAGGTTTTGTTTGAAACTTATAAAATACTAAATTACTTGAATAAAAAGTTCTGTAGTAAAGAAGATGTGCGGGATCGGTTCCGAGATGTTCTGGGTGGCTCTTAGAAGCAAGGAGAGTGATCTGGAAGCCTGTAAACAGTAGCTGAAAACAGGGGTCATTTCAGACCATTGGGTTGAGAATTACGGAGGATGCACTGTGTTTCTAGATTGTCTGTGTAAGAAACAAATCACGTGGTATCTAGAAAAAGATATCATTATGGGAAACTGGAAGACTAGAGAGACTGAATACAATGGAATTTAAGCAAACGTGGAACCAAAGAACAATAGCTATACGACATTCACTATGGATAATGTCCTCTGACCTATTCTCAGTCTATCCCAGATAGTATAACACCACAACTATGAATGTCTGTAGTTGCCAAAAAAATGAATACTGAGTAATTGGTATTGGCCAATTTACAACCAGAATACCAATTCACTGTATAAACTATGTGTACTTCAAAACATCTCAATTTGGCTTCTGAAAATTTTGGCAAGAAATGATGCAGTTTCTGAAAGAATTGAAACAATGTACTACTGACATTTCTCAGTAGGACCTCTTGTCTATGGAAAGAAGTTTAAACAGTTAAAGCACAAATTTCTCATTTCCCGCTGCAGTACCTTTTTAATCATTCTGCTACTAGAACAGCCTCAGATGGCAACGTGACACCCAAAACATCCTTCACAATATACCAGAGTATCAGCATGAACAGATGCAAATAACTTATATGTAAATCAAATAAAATGGCCTTTCCAAACTAACCTCATACAATCATTAAAATAGATGGAGGTTGGTTAGACAACAGTAGTCTTAAACTTGATAATTGAATCATTGAAAACACAACTAAGAAAGCATTGGACCAATGCAAACAGTACCCAACTCGAACACCAAATTAAGACAAACAAATTGCCTACAAGCCCATGAATCCATGTTTTCGAGATGAAGATAGGAAATTTATGGCCATGAGCCTAGAAGTGTCCACCATACCATTACTACAAGAACATTAGTCACATGATATCATCATATTAAAAAAATTTATAAAAGAAATTATAACATAAACGTAGCCTCAAAACATAACTTCAATCAAGTAATTACGTCATCTCCAATCGCAGATACGAAAAAAAAAAAACTGAAAGTATTGCAGTACTTTCTCAAAAGAATTGGTATTTGTAACTACAAAATCTTGGACTGAAAAAGACATTTTTCTGGTTTTTCAAATATATAATAGATACTATTATAGTATCAATTAACGACAACCTCAGCAGACAAAAATTTACAATGCAAAACATTTTGACTTTCTACTTTGGCCTTGGACAGATTCAGCACTTGTACTGCCTCATCCACTTTAGCTGCTAATGACTCAGTGACTCAAGGAATAAAAGCAACTCAGCATTATCCATCTCCCAAAGCTTCCCAATTATCTTGCCAGCAAGTCCAAACTACAATATTGTAACCAAATTCATCATTGAATCATCATTAAGTTACTTTACAAGCAAGATTCCTGGAAAAACTGTTTAGCTGGAGCTTTTCAATAAGGGAAAAGAGGCGATTGCCAAGAATCTATTTCTGCTCCTGTGGAGAAACAGCAGGAAGCAATATTGTCAATGCCCCCATTTCAGGGGCAGTCGTTCCTACAGCATTTGGAGCCACTGTGTGGTCTGTAGGCCTGACATTTACATCATGCAATGGACCATTCTGTACGTGCTTCCTTTGCTGCTTTAAAAATAAAAAACAAATATCAACACATATATGGAGATGTACTAAAAGACATCCAGAAATATGCAAATGAATTCATCTACTTGCTGAAAGTGCAAGTAACACACAAGCAAAAATTAAAAAAAGGAAAAGAAAAAATAATGTCCAGAGAGGATTTCATTTCGAAATGTTTGATGGACAAAAATTAGCTGTGATGATCATGGTCTTAGAACTGGAAAAGTTACTTGGACATCCTTACTCTAGAAGAGCGATGCCTTTTCCTAGAGAATATCTTAGTTCTGTATGCTGCAAGGCACATAAGGGTTGAATATACAAAGTATAGCCTTAGCATTTCCACCACAATATCTTTACTCCTCTCTCTGAGCAAATTAAGCATGGCAAAACAACTTGTGTTTTTGGTGATTAATGAAGAATTGACTACTACTTGGAATACAAAATAAATACAAGCTGATAAAAAACCTCTATTTTAGTCAGTTGGATGACTCACATGTGACCTCTAAGTTACGCATAGCTAACTTCTGCCAAAATTTTGGGCACAAACTATAACATCATCTAAGTTACCAAAGTCAAAAGGTCAGTTTCAAGGCCCTAAAAAGACTAATCAAGTCTAGTAGGCACTAGTCATCTGACATGGTCCAAGCCAATTGACTATACATAAGTAAATAAATGTACATATTTTTATGGAAATGAATATAGAAACATATATATCTGTACAAAGAATGCAAATATATATTTGTTGGTTAGGATTAGTAGCTGACCAACCACAAAGAAAACAGCTTCATTTTTCATAATTACAAAAAACAGAATAAAGGAGAAAGGAAACTTTTCTAAAATTAGTTGGCTGCCCTTGCTGATCTAGGTTTGTTAACTGGATCTTCCACTTCATTTGTGGAGTCACAAGGTCTTCTTGAGAGTTGTAAAGCTTCTAGGCGGCTCATTCATAGATGCAGATGGTTTCACCAAGGGGAATGTTAGGCATGGATATGCTTGAGTTTTGATTTTTGTTCCACTTAACTTTTTGCCTGTTGGGTCGGTTTGTATCTTGCATTGTGAGTTGATAATAGATAGTCTATTTAATATGAGTTGAAAATTAGTTTTTGTGTGAGATGCAGCGCTTCAATGCAAGCCTCACACCATATTCATTCAATCTAGTTATTCAGACAAAAGAATATCTTACAAGTCACTCATGTTTACCAACTTTGCAAAAGTTTTTGACAATACTCCTATAAAATTATTTGAACTGAGGACCCTGCGTCCAAATTTAATTACTTAAAAGTGAGGCATATTTAAGGCCAAAAAAGAGATTCCAAAGGGAAGCTACCAACAGCAGTCATATATTCTATAAATTGCTCAAGTTTCTAAAGTAGGGGCATTTCTACAAAAAATTGATTTGCTTCAAGTGTTATGCGGTTTGGAATTGTGCGAAGTATCAAGTCAAATAGAGTTTAACATTTTATATTACCAACTTACACCAGAATCTTAGAAGAACTTTGAACCCTACAGTTGCTGAAGTTGGACTATGTTTCCAAGTTATGTTGGAATAGGACCTGCTAAGCAGCTCCTGTGGAGAGTTCTGGAGACATTGGAGAAACTCTTAAATGAAATTTGGAGTCAAAAAATAAAAGGGGAAAGAACTTGCTAAATTATCTATGCATGACCATTGACATATTCTACATAACTGAGTTACGATCTTCAGTCTTCACCACGGTGAAGTATTAGTAAGAATAGTTACACCAGGTTTCCTATGCCTTCAACTTTCTGTCCATGTGAGAAAGCATTCAAACAGTCATCTCTTGCTTTTTCCCCTTTGGTGATGCTGCTTTATCTTCTCAGATTCTTCAACGCATGTATTGTTCATCATTAAAGTAAAAGTAACTGGTCCTTTTTTATGACAACTCTGAACTGAGACACACACACACACACACACATATATATATACATTATATATATATACATATATATATATATTATATTATATATATATATATATCATATCTGCCGGATACCAGACGTTGTTAGATGACTAAGAATTAAAAAAATTGTTGCTAAAAAGCAGTCACCACCTCAACATTAGTGATGGTTTAAGGTGCAATAACCGTTCATGGTACTTTTAGCAATGGTTAATGGAGATTTTACTCGTGGACTTTTAACCTTACTAATTTGATTCTTAACAGAACCTGAAACAAAATAATATAAGCAAACAAATACCACAATCTAATGAACACTGTGGCATAAGAACGATAATGCAAAGCAGCAAGTGTAAATATGAAAATAAAGAATTCAGGTAGATTGCCTATTGTGTCTCATATGTATACTATACAGCCAGTGTCAAAAATTTGAACCTAGACAAACCTCTCAACATCCTTCAAAAGGTAGAGTGCAATGTTAGCCTGTGTTGGACATTTGGCCTGAACTGAACAGGCCAAAAACCCAAACGAGACATTTCTTCCAGCTGCACTCCAGAAGGAAACCCACTCGCTGCTTCAATAACTTTTGGCAGTGTGCAAGTTGATAAATGTGCTTGAACTCCCTCACAAAAATCAGCCATCTTCCCACTCCTCTGCACCACAAAATTGCCTCCGTAGATGAACATATGAGTACCGTTAACCATGGCTTCCGTAACAGCTAGAGAACTAGTGAAGAACTACACATATTCTCTTGTTTGGAAAAAAAGTGAACATAAAAGTTATCAAGATATTTTGCAGTTAAGTAGTACTAGAGAGCACAGGGCAGTGCTTTGCAGAAATTAACACTTAAGGAAACAACATTTATTTCTGCAACTTGCAAGGGTTAGTGGAAGCTTAGGAAAATTTCCTAATACAACTTAGGTAAAGCAATGACCAAAAGGAGGGTCTAGGACCATCATCCTTTAAAACTTCAATTTTTAATGGCATAGGCATGAGGTAACTGTGATGGGACCGAATGGCAAGCGAAGAAGATCCAAACACATTTCCTGCATTCCACACAAGAAATTCAAAATGCCAAAAGCCATGTTTCGGTCATCACCGCACATACCAAGAAGGTCAAATAGGAGACATAATCAGCTCATTTGAATGGAAAACAGGATAGTAACTTCTAGATAACGAGGTTTTGCACCTGATTTCTTTCTTGACGACCTTTACATAATCATGTTCACCCAAAGCAGCAAAACTGGATGAAAAAAAAAACAGTTCATGTAGTTCGTGCTACTAACAATATATAAAAGAAAGCATACCACCTAAGAGATGTCAGTGCCTTTTTGCAAGTATCTCAACAGCAGTGCCGACTATATTAACCTCTGTCATATTGGAATATCAACTCCACATATTTGAACTATAGGTGCAGAACATAAATAAAGCAGATCATAAATAAATGTGGCTTCAACACAAGGGACAGAAGAAAATGTGAAAGATATCAGGATTTCCTGGACAGGCATGAATTTTTATATTTTTAATAGTAAACAACGCTTAGAAGTTCTCAAGATTTGACATGTCCAAGTTAATCAAATCTTTCATGTGCAGAAATTTTTATTGAATCTGCTCTTACCAAGCACTTGGCTTCATATAACCACCTACAAGAAAAAAAAAGGTTTAAATGTTTGTGTCTATTTGACCATGTATATAAAGTATAAACTGGTGGATAAATGTAATAAAATGAAGTAAACATAAGAAGATGTATGTTTCTTTGTCATGCAAATTCCCTTCTCATATCTGTGAAGATAACCCAATGGAGGACCTGCATATGAAAGAGAATACGAAGACTACTATGACAGTTTTGAATCTTACAGATATCATCTTATCCTATCAGTCGTACATAAGATAGTTCTTCACCTTTCCCTTTCTCATTGAAGTAAGCTTTCAGAAAAAAACTTTTCCAAATCACACCAACCTGAAGGTTTGTGCCTTCTATGATAGTCTCCTCATAAGGCCTATTGATAGAAGTTAATTTTCAGCTTGAGAAAAAGAAGGATAAACAATACAGAATAAGGTCTGCATGATTGTTAGCATGTTCCTAAGTTCTTAAATATAATTTTATTCTTTATGCTAATCGCATGTTCAATATGTTACATGAACTATATATTTCATTTTAGGAAAAAATTTACCAGGAGGCAGTTAAACAAGTCCCTCTGACAAGTGAAATGGTGGAACAATGCCAGGAGGAGAAAGTGCAGAGTCGTTCAATGGAGAATATCCAGCAGCAAGGACAGATTCCATACAAATATAGGATTCCTCGTCCTTTCATAGGCTTGTCTAACACAAGAGAAACCACCCAAATGAAGCAGATCTTTCACATGTACCAGATCGTTCTAAGGTCTGTCAGACTAAATGTAAGAACCATTCTAAAGAACTCATTTCAGACAGAAAATATAATAAGGGTCATCCTGCATACCTACGTTTGCAAGATCTTCATATATTCAAATTGAAGCATCATCATCCACAGTCTATGGTTCTAATAGGAATACATATACAAGTAGTGACTGGAGAGAGAAGATAAGAACTTAAAAACTACTACAAATGTTTATTTATGCAAAAAAAAAAATTGTACTAAGTGAACTGACAAATGGTCTACCCCCAAACTGAAGTTATAACCCAAAGAAAATGATGAGCTATCATGGCAATGTGTCTTCTTAGGTTATAAATTTACTTGCTTAGTTAAGCTTATAGTCATCTATATTGCATCTGATCTGTTGGCTGCTTTGTTTTCTTCTTTCTCGTTTTATTCAGTCACTGGGTGTGCGAGATGAATTCTCCAATCAATTTCTTGCACGATACTGCTAATACGATCACACCTTCTACTGTCGCAAGATATTTATGTGTATTAGTAAGGACAACATGTAACTTTCTCTTATAGGCTGAAATAGCAGCAGTCATGAGGTGTATAACACTGTGTAAGCTATTTTTATTTTTCTCATACTAGTGCTTCATGCAGGGGCATCAAAGCACCTTCAATAGCAGATCTGATTCTTCCAGGCCTCAAGGCCTATCTTTTCCAAATTCAACCTATTTTCATCTGTAGCCTGTAGAAGTGCAAGTGGTTGAGAATGTAACACACACTGAGACAAACATAAAGTAAAAATGAAGCAAAGAAACTAAGGGGGATTACGTTTGAACAAAAATAACTACAGCAACAGGTTACCTTTCCAACTAATTGAACATCCCAACAAACAGGTTTTTAACTAATAATCTAATATAAGTGAATATACTACTTAAAGATGAGTTTGAAATTGAACTCAGCCGACTGCCAGATGTTGCTGGATGACAAAATATTTAAAAAGTGTCAATCAAAACACCATCTACCAGAAGAACTACCAACAGTTTATGGTATAGCCATGGTTTATAATGTTTTTAACAATGGTTTATGGTGCTTTAGTGACAGTTTTTGAAAATTTTGTCATGCATAAGCCGGCAAATTTCTATAGTATATCTGTCTACTGCTAGTTCATCCTACACAAGGTGTTTAATTTCGATAGCATATTTGTTTTCTGACATGGTGAGTTCTAGTATAGATAATGGATACATTTCTCTGTGCCACCCTCTCTTATGAATGATTTAGAACTTACAAGAAATGCAGGTGGCTTAGGGCTCCAAAAAAAGAACAGACTGTGAAAAAAGAACATATGGACTGAAATGGAGCTATCAAGCTAAGAGAACCATAGAAAAGAAGCACTTGCAATGCAGTAAAAAACGGATCTAAAATTCAAAATACACAAGAACCTATGTCCCATAAGTAGAGGTACAAGTTCAAGTACGGGTATGGGTACAACAATTTTAGAATATCTTTGTACAGTGGTATGGCAGAAAAAAGTGAGTGAGTGTGTGTGTGTGTGTATATATATATATATATATATATATATATATATAACACATCATTAAGACAATTTTTAATAGTCCCTTTCATAATTTCTACATGTAATCTCATAAAATAATTAAACTAACAAAAATGTGGTTAAAATGTAAGAAAAAATGAAAAAAAAATCGTTTGGATCAGTTCCGACCTGGAACTGACCCAAACATAGCACTACCACACCACCATACTGGTACTAGTACGTGGGCATAATCCATGTACCACTATGACATAGACAATAACAAATATGAATTTTAGGAACAGCCAGAAACCGTTCCTAAAAGTTATCAATGATGGTTCTAAAAAGCCATCCTGCCATTCCTATAGGTACACTAACAAATTTCCTTTAAGAACGGTTATTAACTGTTCCTAGTGAGAACCTACAAGGAACGTTCCTAAAGGTACAAGTTGCACTACAATAAGAATAGTTTGTGTAACGAGACCTAATCCTTAGTAACACTATTAGAAACAACTTTGCTTAACTGTTCCTAATTCATTGCATATATATATGTATGTATGGGGGTGAGAGAGAGAGAGAGAGATACCATTAGTTCATAAGAATAATTTGTATTATCAAAAGAATTTTGTCATATAACACAAAATTTTCACAAAAGTTGTTATTTTATCAATTACATCTAGCTTTTGAAAATTTCATTTGGACGTCTGAAGCTTTCATGATCTCTAAGAAAACACAAGTTGTGAAACTCATGTAAATTTAGTTTCCTGAAGCTTCTAATATTGGTGCACCATTAAGAACCCCACAAACCTTGCTGAATGTATAGGGGGAGATTGTGATGATGTTATTTCCCTTAAAAAGTAACTGGCAACAGTTAACCATTTAAACAAAATGCAACATAAAAGTTGGTAGTACCTGTAAGTTCATAAAAAGCCGACAAATAAACCTGCAATTTTAGCTTTAGGATTTTTTATATTTAGCAACTCACAAAGATATGGCCCTTTTAATATATCTGCCCCTTTACCATCATTTTTTGGCAGTTGTTGCTGAAGCTTTCCTATCTGCTTTTTTAAACAGGGTCTTCAATTGATAATGCACATATGATCCATACCATAGCTACAAAGCATAATTCCACGACACATAAGCAGGGTTTTTTTCTTTAGAAGTATGTCCAATGTAGAATGCATTTCTACAAGCATGTCTTTGAGAGCTTAAAATTTCATTGATGGGCAGTTCTAGTGAAACATAAAATCCTTAAATTAGCAATGCTCAATAAGCATAACAAATATAGAAAAAAAAATAAAAAACAAGCTTTCAAAAGTTTTCCAAAGTTTGAGAACTCAGGAATGGAGAAAGGCAATTTCTTGTAGTTGCCAATAGTAAATGTTGGTGCTAGAGCAACAATAATGTCCGTTGGATTTTTGCTTGGAGCCATCTTTTCAGCAAGATATTAAGATTTCACCTTTTTTAGTAACCAAAGTGATATCAAAAGGTTCTTTAAAGGAACCTGAAATGAAGAATACAATAATTTTTGAAACATATTATTATGTGCACATTTTAGATAAGCAAAGAACATGTGTAATTATAAAGGCTCATCTCAAGTTGGAAGAGGCAAATCTAGCAAAAAAAAAAATGTTTGGCATCCTTAAAATCATGATGCATAACATACCTCAACTCATAGCCTTGGAAATGTAGTCTAACCAAGACATAGCAGCTGGTCTCATGGTGGCCACTATGTATGAGCCTGATATGTATACCATTTTCTGAAATGGTCCCTTTTGAGTTTTGTTCTCTCTAGATGATTTGAACATCCAATATATATAAGCTAGAACAGTGAAAATGAAAAGAAAATTGGACAAAGAATTAACTAACTAGATAAAAGAATACTCTATTGATATGTCTTCCTTTAACACATTTTCACATGGTTCAAGGTATAGTTGATGCCTCCTAAAGAAAGTTGAACTACAGAAAGCCAGACATGGCCATATAAAACTTTTATCGGGACATACTGCATTTGTTCAATCATACAGTTAAATTTGACATAGGGCTGTATAAACAATCAAAAAGCAAGGGGAAACAATCTATGAAGCAGAAGAAAAATAGAAGAAAGAAACATGTTCCATTAAATCTCTAATTTTCTTTACTTTTGTGTGTGTGAGAGAGAGAGAGAGAGCAGATCAAAGGTGCATGCCTTAAAACGAAGATCACAGGAGCACAAATCTTCTTGTCTCAATTTTCAACAGCAAGATCAATCTCCAATTTAAAAGCTCCATGCTATCCATCATCAAACTGTGAATGAAATTCTCAGATGCAAGCAAATCAGGTAATTGGAACACAGTGTAATGATTGGCAGAGAAAGGTTGATGCCAATAAAAGTATTTCTATTACAATGATAGGTGGCAACTGCTTTGTTGGGTTCCAACAGGATAGGAAAAGCGTACAAACCCGAGCCCTTTGTGGATCCCTTTCTCATCTCCCATCAATTTTATAGAAGTCATAGTACCATATTTGCTGAAATATTATTGTGTTTGACCATCATGAACTGCGTCGTCAATGTTTTATCACAAACTCATTTGAACCCTGAGCAGAGCAACGTTTTGATCGTGGTTAGAAACTGAAAACGGCAACGAAGAAGAGCAATACCTGGCTCTCAGCTAATCCAGAAGATGCCTAATTATTAAGAAAACATGGCGAATTCAAATTAGAAAATATTGAGAAATTCCATAAAAGATTTTTGGAGACATAGAAAACCAAGGCCATCTTCCCAAAAGTAGATATTGGATTACATGGCACTTGATAATTTTTTTCATTGTGCCTTTCCTCATATTGACGACCTTGGATTTCTTCACGCTCTGTTTTCTTCTGAGCTCTAGCTACATAAACAGTATGGTTCCCACAGGGTGATTCAGAAATTCTTGAAAACAAAATGTTCCCGACTTGGGGCGAGCTATGGCAACACAAGATAGCTTCGTGAGAAACAAACAATTGAATTTAAAATTGCAAATGAATCTTGAGATTCTGTACAAGACGCAAAAACTTTAAAAAATAGAATAAAGAATAACTAGAGAGCGCATTTCAGCATTTATACGCAACACCAAAAGGGTATGCATCTGCAGAAGGTTTCGCTTCTAGCAGAGCCATCCTCCATTTCAGCAGGTTCAGTCCAAGAATTGAGCCTATCTAGCATCTGTTTTCTCGCAGTTTCGATTACTTCACAACATTCTGACAGTTGCTTGTCCAACTCTTCAATTTTTTGCACCAAATGGCTTGATCTCTCGACCATCAAGCTGTCAGGAAGAATTCCGTTGACTTTGTTTCTGGAAATGAGCCCTCTGTGGCATGCCAATCTTGTTTTATGGTCCGTCAAAGCCCTCACCGAGAATCCGATAGCCTGCAGTTCACGAATCAAAACANCATAAAGCTCATCGTTCTGCAACGTTGCTTCTGTGAGCATAGAAATCTCTGTGCTAGCATCCTGGTTGGCACGGATAAAGCACTCTGGGGCGTCACTCAGAGAATGGAAGGAAGAGACGGAGGACCCAGCCTCCGTCCTTTTTCTCCACCGGCGGAGACCCTCGATCAGAGATTTCATTTAAGAAAGAGGGGTTCTGATCTCGTAATTTGATTGCAGGTAAACGGAGAAGGATGTAGGAAAGAAGGAGCCTCAGATTCCGGATAAAGAAGGGGTAATCTTGAAGAAGCACAGGTAACAGAGAAAGAAATGGTGCGGTCTTTCGACTGGAGATTTATTTTGTTCTTCTGCTTAAAAGTAGGTATTTATAGTAGATGAAGCATCCCGGGCAATTTCAAAAGTTTCAAGAACCTGGATTTTGGCGGGAGAAAAGTCGTGCGGGTTGATATATCCGTTAAAGAGTCCAGCGTCTTTGCACGTTGAACGTGCATTCAATGATGGCCGTTACTATACGCGTAGCCACCGTTAGTTTTACCAATTCTTGAAATGAATTTCTTGGCTCTTATTTTTTATTATCCTTTATATTTTTTTACCAATTCTTGAAATACATTTCTTAGGCTTTTTCTTTCACCATCGTCTAGTGAAACAGGTTCGGGTAAGAGTGTGGTGTGAACGGCATCATTGTCATTTCTTCTACGTTAACTGATACGTTCTCTAGAGTTAAAGGGCGTTTGTAAGGGTGGACATTTATAGGATAATTAACATAGAGTGGAGTCTGTGCAGACAAGTAAAAAACATGAAGTCCATACTTTAACATTACAGCCAAAACGTGTCCTAAGATGACAATTCCCCTTTATAGAAAGGGCGAAAGAATTCCAAGAATATGCAATCTTTTCATTTTCTTCTTTTTTTGGTGGCCATTTACAGCCAAAACGTGTCCTAAGATGACAATTTCCCTTTATAGAAAGGGCGAAAGTATTCCAAGAATATGCAATCTTTTCATTCTCTTCTTTTTTTGGTGGCCATTAGGACGCTGTCCCTAAAGTATGAATAAGAGCCTCAGTAAACGGACAATAAGTGCAGGGCGATGAGAATGGAAACTTACCAACGGCTCAGCCATAGACTGCAATGCAGGTTGCATATGAGGTAGCCCTGGTGGGAACGCACTAGGCCTTCATCCTGGTCTCATTACTAAAGGCTGATAAGCAAGTCCCTGTTGTAGGTGAATTGGTGGAACAGCACCGGAAGGAGGAGGTACATAGTAGTTCAATGGAGAATTGCTAGCAAGAAAGACAGGTCCATGAGTCCAGCTATTCCTCCCATTCGTTGGGGATGCTGAAGCTGCACTTGTGCCTGCCTAATTCATTTTTCTTGTGCAATAGCAACATAGAAAGGCTTTCCATGATATGGATTGTAGGTGTGAGGAAGACGGATCAACAGATGCTCTTCCTCTGTACTCACTAATTCGACAAGCAAGAGTTCTTACCTCTTGTAAGCACTCATTTGAGTTGAATAGAAGAAAAGATCAATACAGTTTATCAGTCTGTGTTTGTGTAAGGAAGTCATAGAAGATTTATTGCTTTCACGTCTCCCTGACGCAGTACGTGTCAAATTACACTCCCAGGTCCGACTAACAAATGTAAAATAAAGCTTCAGAAGATCCATGTTTATTTACATGTGGTGATTTCTACAGGGTTCTACAGAACCCCATAAATAGGTGAACGTAAAGATCATCACCAAGGAAAAAGCAGTCCACAGTATGGCTAAAATTTGCCACGCCGTTTGCCGTAGCTAATAACCCAGCAGATGCCATACATATGCTGAAATTCAATCTCATTTTAGTTGTTGCCATTGACACTTGTGTCCAACCTGCCCATGACCCTTCCCATCACACCGTCCACACACAAAGCATGAATCTTCTACCGTGACATGCCTCAAATGCNTAACTGGAGGCACTGGCCTGATTGCCACCTATTTGATCAAGGCCTTGCTTGAGAAGGGGTATCACGTCCGGGCCACGGTTCGGGACCCAGGTCATCAATACTCTCATAAATTGGTATTTGCAACCACACACATGTGACATAGGCCATAAAGAGTCCTTAATTTAGTGAACTAATAATTCAGGCAATTTGGAGAAGGTGGACTATCTGTGGGGGCTCTCTGGTGCCATGGAGAGGTTGAAGCTAGTAAAGGCTGATCTCATGGAAGAGGGCAGCTTCGATGAAGCTGTTGATGGAGTTGAAGGAGTCTTCCATACTGCATCCCCCGTCTTGGTACCATATGATAGTAATATTCAGGTCGGTACACTATATATATACATAAATATATGTATGTATGTTTTTCATGTCACCTTGCTTTGACAATCTTTTGTGTGAATTCTGTATTTTGGTCAATCCTTTAATTGGTGATTAAAAGTGAGAACAATTACTAAAAGCGGTTGCACAGCGTTGGATTGATCCGTTTGAAGGGCAAGGTTCACTGCAGCAGTAGCTAGCTTCTAATTAATTAAAATGATCTACATATTAATTAATTCAGACCGCCGACTCTGTGTTTGGTGGCCATGGCAGGAGTCCTTGCATAAAGGGTACAGTCAACGTGTTGAAGTTGGGCTCAAGGTCCAAGTGCTCCATCAAGAGAGTTGTGCTCACGTCTTCCTGCTCTGCAATTCGCTACAGAGCAGATGCGCAGCAGGAGTGGCCTTTGAGCGAGTCACATTGGAGTGATGCAGAGTACTGCAAGCGCCACAACGTGAGTTGCCGCCACAACCGGAACCAGTCCCTTCTTGATCCTCTGCACCACTTGTTGGCATGTGCTGACAGGTGGTTCAGTTAACTCAATTTAATTTGTTTTTCAACTTCTTCGTTTCATCTTTCAGCTGTGGTATGCGTACGCAAAGACGGTGGCGGAGCAGGAGGCGTGGAGGGTGGCTGGTGAAGAAGGCATTGATCTGGTTGTCGTCAACCCATCATTCGTCGTTGGTCCTTTGATTTCCTCACACCCCACCAGCACCCTTCTCCTTGTTCTTGCAATATTGAAAGGTCTAGCTCTCTCTCTATCTCTTGTAGGCTTGCAGCTAAACTTTTGATGATTATAATAAAAGAACTAATTTTTGATGTTGTTAAAATGCAAACCTTTTGCATTGTATATTGGTAATGTCAGGTGCAAATAATGAAGAATATCCCAACACCACCGTAGGGTTTGTGCACGCAGACGATGTAGTGGCCTGCCATCTGAAAGCCATGGAGGAGAAAAGGGCTTCTGGGAGGGTTATCCGTTCTAGCTCCTTCTTCCATTGGTCTGAAGTAGTGTCCATGCTTAAGGCAAGGTACCCACACTACCCAATTGCAAACAAGTAAGCAGCTTCAGTGCTTTGTGATTATATCGCATTTCTTGAATTTTTTGCCGATGATGATGATGATGATGATGATGATGCAGATGCGGTGAACAAGTAGGCGATAGCAACCCTCACAGCATGGACACAAAGAAGGTGCTCGTTGGGCCTCACAGCCTTCATAACAGTCGATCAAATGTTTGATGACTGTATCAAGAGTTTCCAAATCAAGGGCTTGATCTGATGACATATGCTCTCCCAAACCTTTTACAACTTGCTCAAGTATGCTTCGATTGAGATTGGGCTACGTGAACAAAGAGAATAAATGTCTAAGCAAGAAGGCTTTGAGCATGTTGCAAACATCTTCTCTTTCTTGCAACTTGTTTCCGTATGTCATAAATGGTTGCCTCCATTGAAGATACAGGCTCTATACCTTTGTATAACATTTAAACCATGATTCAAGTAACGAACAAGTAATACCTATACACGACAGTCCTTAGAAAAACTTGCTGCTGAAATTCAGGAATTCCCATGATCTTGGTCTACTGATCCAATGACTGATCTTATATTCTCCTAGAGACCATTGGAGCAGAAGAGCTTTGTAAGTAAAGACATGATCATGGAACACCTGTAATTGGAAATATGAGGCTTGCAGATTACAATATGATGCAAGAACATACTTCATTCAATGTTCTTAACAACTCCACACAAATATATACTCCGGAGCCTTCAATTCCAACTCGCTAGGTGAAAGCAACCATGCGACCCACATTCCTGAAAGAACACTTTTAAGCTTGAATTTACAAATACATCAAGGTCAAAATTGTTCACTTATAAAACATATGTCAACATTATGTTTAATTAATTAAAAGGTTTAAAGAAAGAAAAAAAATATGCTCTTTTCACCGCTTTGTTATAGGGGGAAACTGATACCCATAAGCCAATTCAGTGTGATCCGACCCGATTTACGTACCCAATTCAAATTGGAGCAGTTGAACTGGTCTCTTTTTGTCCAGGGGGTTCAGGACGACCCAAAATCCTAACAATTAAGGTAAGAAAGTGCAAAGTGCTTATTGAACTGTTAGGTCAAATCAGGTCTATGATCTTGGATCAGTAAATGAGAGAGCTATCATTTGGGAAAATTACAAATCTTACATGAATTTTGGCCAAGTTGGACAATTTCCAACTTGGACAGGAAAGACTGTTAAAGTATCATCTCCACCTTGTAACGTACGTTCATTTGCTTTAGGAATGGTTCCTCAAATGCAGGTCAGGATCAACCTCTGTACTACAGCCCAGACGCCCTTTCAAATATGAATCTGGCAATTGTTAACCAAAATGTGACCTTGACAATGTGTTGGTTGTTTGAATGATATTTACTTTATGTGAAGTATATTTCCATGGCATAAAAGACAGTCAAACACGAGATCAGGAAATCCAAGACTTCCATGACACCCGCAAAGACAGAGGATGATGGGTCTGACATTCTTCACCTAAGTCTAGGGTAAAAGTAGACACTTGCGATAACATACCCAAGAAGCACAACTTGAGCAATCAAGAGTGCCCTAAGGTGGAGAGCAATTGATCATCATTTTCTTGTTAATATTGCGTGAAGAACATGTGGACTTAAGAACTTAGTAACTTTTTTATTTTTAAAGAAGCATTGGTGAAAGGCACAAACAGGCACTGCCATCAAAAGTTCAGACTCGTGGGGCACGATACTCTTGTACTTTAGACAGAGTAGATCTATTATGTGTAAGTTGAAGTACATGGAGATCCTGCCCCCAAGTTTATACCTTGGGACCCTGGAAGTAAGGGAAAAGGAGGAGTTTTAACTCTCCAGGACAGTAGGATTAGCGCTCCCGCTCACCTGCCATTCATACAAAGCAGATAAGGGATTCTAAATTTTTTTTTCTTTTCTAATTATTTTTGAACATTTTAAATTTCTCTGCCCCGAAGTTTATACCTTGGGACCCTGGAAGTAAGGGAAAAGGAGGAGTTTTAGCTCTCCTGGACAGTGGGATTAGCGCTCCCGCTCACCTGCCATTCATACAAAGCCGATAAGGGATTCTAATTTTTTTTTTCTTTTCTAAATATTTTTGAACATTTTAAATTTCTAAATGTTCAAAAAAGAAACAGGCAAATATGAGCTTTGTGTGACGACGTATGTGGTCAGCAAACAGCGGACACCCATTACCAATATTGACAATACTGGCCTGGTTCAAACCTCTTATGCTTGGATTACTACAACTTCCTAATCCAGATACAAACTTCTTCGACCAATGATGCACTGGTTCCTTTCTAGTGTTTTGGGTCGATACTTCCCTATTTTAAAATTGCTCCCCAGATTAGTTTCTATGTTTTAATGTGAAAAATTTTAAAACAGACCAATTTGATACAAGGTAGTCCGGTTCTCAGCGTATCGTTTTGTAAACCGATTTTTTACTTCTGTTGGACATGTTGCACACTAGATGAACATAAACCCTCCCCGACAACTTGGATTCCTGTTCCCTATGATTTTAGCCTGTAAACAGTAGCTGAAAACAGGGGTCATATCAGACCCTTGGTTGAGAATTACGGTGGATGCACTGTGTTTCCAGATTGTCTGTGTAAGAAACAGATCAGATGGTATCTAGAAAAAGATATCATTATGGGAAACTGGAAGACTAGAGAGACTGAATACAACGGAATTTAAGCAAAACGTCGAACCAAAGAGCAATAGCTATACGGCGTTCATTATGGATAATGTCCTCTGACCTATTCTCAGTCTATCCCAGATAGTATAACACCACAACTATGAATGTCTGTAGTTTCCAAAAAAATGAATACTGAGTAATTGGTATTGACCGATTTACAACCAGAATACCAATTCACTGTATGAACTATGTGTTCTTCAAAGCATCTCAATGTGGCTTGTGAAAATTTTGGGAAGAAATGATGCAGTTTCTAAAAGAACTGAAACAATGTACTACTGACATTTCTCAATAGGACCTCTTGTCTATGGAAAGAAGCGAACTCAAGTCGAGAGAGTAGGCAAGGAAGCAAGGCGAGGAGAGAAGCGAGCAGGCAAACAAGCCAAGGGGAGACACAGGCGAGGAAACTTCTTTATCCTGGATCTATCTATGCTTCTATGAGTTTTGTAGATCCATACCCTCAAACTATTGATTTTGAAGTTATAACATTAGCTTTCATACAGTTGGTCGAACAGTACGCTTACAATATTGATTCTGGGTATGTCAAATTTACAATTGGATATACTATGCAAGTACCAGCATCCTATGATATATCCTTGACTTTAGGTAATGCTATTCCCCCGGCACGGTGGAGGTTCCATAGCGCGTCATGAGCACCGGGCAAAGTAGGGGCGGTTGAGCAACTCAAGCGAACCGCCCTACCTTCCACACGGGACAGAAGGGACGGTTCCGGAAGAGCGAAGAAAAAGGGGATGTTTTGTTTTAATCATTCTGCTACTAGAACAGCCTCAGATGGCAACGTGACACCCAAAACATCCTTCATGATATACCAGAGTATCAGCATGAACAGATGCAAATAGCTTATATGTAAAACAAATAAAATAGCCTTTCCAAACTAACCTCATACAATCATTAGAATAGATGGAGGTTGGTTAGACAACAGTAGTCTTAAACTTGATAATTGGCTCATTGAAAACACAACTAAGAAAGCATTGGACCAATGAAAACAGTACCCAACTTGAACACCAAATTAAGACAAACAAATTGCCTACAAGCCCATAAATCCATGTTTTTGAGATGAAGATGAGAAATTTATGGCCATGAGCCTAGAAGTGTCCACCATACCATTACTACAAGAACATCAGTCACATGATATCATCATATTAAAAAAAATTATAAAAGAAATTATAACATAAACATAGCCTCAAAATATAACTTCAATCAAGTAATTATGTCATCTCCAATCGTAGATACGAAAAAAAAACGAAAGTATTGCAGTACTTTCTCAAAAGAATTGGTATTTGTAACTACAAAATCTTGCACAGCGAAAGATATTTTGCTAGTTTTTCCTATATATAATAGATACTATTATAGTATCAATGAACGGCAACCTCAAGCAGACCAAAATTTAGAATGCAAAACATCCTAACTTTCTACTTTGGCCTTGGACCTCAAAACATAACTTCAATCAAGTAATTATGTCATCTCCAATCGTAGATATGAAAAAAAAATGAAAGTATTGCAGTACTTTGTCAAAAGAATTGGTATTTGTAACTACAAAATTTTGCACAGCAAAAGATGTTTTGCTAGTTTTGCCTATATATAATAGATACTATTATAGTATCAATGAACGGCAACCTCAGCAGACAAAAATTTAGAATGCAAAACATCCTAACTTTCTACTTTGGCTTTGGACAGATCCAGCACTTGTACTGACTCATCCACTTCAGCTGCTAATGCCTCGGTGACTCAAGGAATAAAAGCAACTCAGCATTGTCCATCTCCAAGCATCCCAGTTATCTTGCCAGCAAGTCCAAACTACAATATTGTAACCAAATTCATCATTGAATCATCATTAAGTTACTTTACAAGCAAGATTCCTGGAAAAACTATTTACCTGGAGCTTTTCAATAAGGGGAAAGAGGCGATTGCCAAGAATCTGTTTCTGCTCTTGTGGAGAAACAACAGCAAGCAAGCTTGTCAACGCCCCCATTTCAGGGGCAGTCGTTCCTACAGCATTTGGAGCCATTGTGTGGTCTGTAGGCCTGACATTTACATCATGCAATGGACCATTCTGTATGTGCTTCCTTTGCTGCTTTAAAAATAAAAATAAATATCAACACATAAATGGAGATGTACTAAAAGACATCCAGAAATATGCAAATGAATTCATCTACTTGCATGAAAGTGCAAGTAACCTACAAGCAAAAATTAAAAAAAGGAAAAGGAAAAATAATGTCCAGTGACGATTTCATTTCGAGATGTTTGATGGACCAACATTAGCTGTGATGATCATGGTCTAGAACTGGAAAAGTTACATGGACATCCTGATTCTAGAAATGCGATGCCTTTTCCTAGAGAATGTCTTACTTTTGTATGCTGTAAGGCACATAAGGGTTGAATATACAAAGTATGCAACTCCAAAAAGCCTTAGCATTTTCACCACAATATCTTTACTCCTCTCTCTGAGCAAATTAAGCATGGCAAAACAACTTCTTGTGTTTTTGGTGATTAATGAAGAATTGACTACTACTTGGAATACAAAATAAATACAAGCTGATAAAAAGCCTCTATTTTAATCAGTTGGACGACTCACATGTGACCTCTAAGTTACGTATAGCTAACTTTTGCCAAAATTTTGGGCACAAACTATAACATCATCTAAGTTACCAAAGTCAAAAGGTCAGTTTCAAGGCCCTAAAAAGACTAATCAGGTCTAGTAGGCACTAGTCATCTGACATGGTCCAAGCCAATTGACTATACATAAGTAAATAAATGCACATGTTTATATGGAAATGAATATAGAAACATATATATATGTACAAAGAATGCAAATATATATTTGTTGGTTAGGATTATTTGCAGACCAACAACAAAGAAAACAGCTTGATTTTTCAAAATGACAAAAAACAGAATAAATGGGAAAGGAAACTTTTCTAAAATTAGTTGGCTGCCCTTGCTGATCAAGGTTTGTTAACTGGATCTTCCACTTCATTTGTGGAGTCACAAGGTGTTCATGAGAGTCGCAAAGCTTCTTGGTGACTCGTTCATAGAAATTGGAGTCAAAAAATAAAAGGGGAAAGAACTTGCCAAATTATCTCTGCATGACCATTGACATATTCTACATAACTGAGTTACAATCTTCAGTCTTCACCCCGGTGAATTATTAGTAAGCATAGTTACACCAGGTTTCTTATGCCTTCAACTTTCTGTCGATGTGAGAAAGCATTTGAACAGTCATCTGTTGCTCTTTCCCCTTGGGCGATGCTGCTTTATCTTCTCAAATTCTTCAAAGCATGTATTGTTCATCATTGAAGTAAAAGTAAGTGGTCCTTTTTTATGACTACTCTGAATTGAGAGATATATATTATACACACACACACACATATATATATATATATACATATCATATCATATCATATATGTCTGATACCAGATGTTGTTAGATGACTAAGAATTAAAAAAAATTGTTGCTAAAAAGCAGTCACCACATCAACATTAGTGATGGTTTATGGTGCAGTAACCGTTCATGGTACTTTTAGCAATGGTTAATGGAGCATTTAGTCATGGACTTTTAACCTTACGAATTTGATTCTTAACAGAACCTGAAACAAAATAATATAAGCAAACAAATACCAGAATCTAATGAACACTGTGGCATAGGAACGATAATGCAAAGCAGTAAGTGTAATAAAGATTTCAGGTAGATTGCCGATTTTGTCTTATATGTATACTATACAGCCAGTGTCAAAAAATTTGAACCTAGACAAACCTCTGAACATCCTTCAAAAGGTAGAGTGCAATGTTAGCCTGTGTTGGATATATGGCCTGAACTGAACTGGCCAAAAACCCAAACGAGACATTTCTTCCAACTGCACTCCAGAAGGAAACCCACTCGCTGCTTCAATAACTTTTGGCGGTGCGCAAGTTGATAAATGTGCTTGAACTCCCTCACAAAAATCAGCCATCTTCCCACTCCTCTGCAGCACAAAATCGCCTCCGTAGATGAACATATGAGTACCGTTAACCATGGCTTCCATAACAGCTTGAGAACTAGTGAAGAACTACACATATTCTCTTGTATGGAATAAAAGTGAACATAAAAGATATCAAGATATTTTGCAGTTAAGTAGTACTAGAGAGCACAGGGCAGTGCTTTGCAGAAATTAACAATTAAGAAAACAACATTTATTTCTGCAACTTGCATTGGTTGGTGGAAGCTTAGGAAAATTCCTAATACAACTAAGGTAAAGCAATAACCAAAAGGAGGATCCAGGACCATCATCCTTCAAGACTTGGATTTTTAATGGCATAGGCATGAAGTAACTGCGATGGGACCAAAAGGCAAGCAAAGAAGATCCAAACACATTTCCTGCATCCCACACAAGAAATTCAAAATGCCAAGAGCCATGATTCGGTCATCACCGCACGTACCAAGAAGGTCAAATAGAAGACAATCAGTTTATTTGAATGGAAAACAGGCTAGTAACTTCTAGATAACGAGGTTTTGCACCTGATTTCTTTCTTGACGACCTTTACATAATCATATTCACTCAAAGCAGCAAAACTGGATGAAAAAAAGAAAACAGTTCATGTAGCTCGTGCTACTAACAATATGTAAAAGAAAGCATACCTAAGAGACCTCAGTGCCTTTTTGCAAGTATCTCAACAGCAACCGACTATATTAACCTCTGTCATATTGGGATATCGACTGCACATAAACTATAGGTGCAGAACATAAATAAAGCAGATCATAAATAAATATGGCTTCAACAAAAGGGACAGAAGAAAATGTGAAAGATATCAGGAGTTCCTGGACAGGCATGTATTTTTATATTTTCAATAGTAAACAATGCTTAGAAGTTCTAAAGATTTGACATGTCCAAGTTAATCAAATCTTTCATGTGCAGAAATTTTTATTGAATCTGCTCTTACTCAAGCACTTGGCTTCATATAACCACCTACAAGAAAAAACAGGTTTGAATGTTCGTGTCTATTTGACCATATATATAAACTGGTGGATAAATGTAATAAAATGAAGTAAACATAAGAAGAGGTATGTTTCTTTGTCATGTAAATTGGAACACCTTCTCATATCTGGTAATATAACCCAATGGGGGACCTGCATATGAAAGAGAATACGAAGACTACTATGACAGTTTTGAATTTTACGAATATCATCTTATCCTATCGGTCGTACATAAGATAGCCGTTTACCTTTCTCTATCTCATTGAAGTTACTTTCAGAAAAAAAACTTTTCAAATCACACCAACCTGAAGGTTTGTGCCTTCTATGATAGTCTCCTCATAAGGCCTATTGATAGAAGTTAATTTTCAGCTTGAGAAAAAGAAGGATAAACAACACAGAATAAGGTCTGCATGATTGTTAGCATGTTCCTAAGTTCTTAAATACGATTTTGTTCTTCATGCTAAATTCATGTTCAATATGTTACATGAACTATACATTTCATTTTAGGAAACAATTTACCAGGGGGCAGGTAAACAAGTCCCTGTGGCAAGTGAAATGGTGGAACAATGCCAGGAGGAGAAAGTGCAGAGTCGTTCAATGGAGAATATCTAGCAGGAAGGACAGATTCCACATATTCAGCTATTCCTCCCATTTATTGGGCATACTGTAGCTGCAGTTGTGCCAGCCTAATTTCTTTTTCTTGTGTGATAGCAATATACAAGGGCTTCCCATGACACCAGTTGCTGCCTTGTACCCCAGTAAGAAATAAAGTTTAGCAAAAAATAAGGTAATAACAACACATGGTTAGGATCAATGTTACCCAATCAAGACCCAAATTAATTTGAAAGTAATAAATGGGAATGGACAAGAAGAGGGCTGAGTAAATGTATATTGGCAGCAGAGGGCCCAAATGCGTGGTAGAAAGCAACGGTGTGACTATGGTAAGGATTGGCAGAGAAAGTTTGATGCCAACATAAGTACTGATATTAAGTGATAGGTTGCAACTGTTTTCTTGGCTTCAACAGGGGAGAAAAAGTGTGTAAACCCAAACCCTTCGCTGATCCCTTTGTCATCTCACATCAATTTTACAGATGTTGCAGTACCATATTTGCTGAAACATTCTTGTGCTTCACCATCATGAACTGCAACGTTAATGTTTCTTTACATACACATTTGAACCCTGAGGAATGCAACACTGCAAAGTTTAGACCATGGATAGAAACTGAAAACGGCAATGGAGCAGAGAAATACCTCGTGCTCAGCTAATCCAGAAGAATCATATTCCTTATGAAAACATGGCAAATTCAAGTTAGAAAAAAGTACGAAATTTCCTAAAAAAATTTTGGACTTTGGAGATAGGAAAACAGAGGCAAACTTCCCAAAAGTACATCCTGGATTACGTGGCACTTGACTTGAGATTTT
The DNA here is from genome assembly GCA_011799765.1 of Nymphaea thermarum. Taxonomy (NCBI): domain Eukaryota; kingdom Viridiplantae; phylum Streptophyta; class Magnoliopsida; order Nymphaeales; family Nymphaeaceae; genus Nymphaea; species Nymphaea thermarum. Next base: position 12,520 of record JAANDH010001352.1, on the reverse strand, counting down.
CGTTGTGCCTTTCCTCATATTAACGACCTTGGAATCTTGGATTTCTTCATGCTCTGCTTTCTTTTGAGCTCTTGCTACATATAAAGTTTCTGTTCGGACAGTGTGATTCAGAAATTTTTTAAAACAAAATGCTCAAATCAACTATGGTTGCCAACTTGGCATCACTGTCATTGCAAAAAATAATCAAATGCTAGTCAAAGTTTCTTTGAATTACCATGCACGCTTAGCATCATCGTGATCATCAAAATGTACAAATACATTGGAGTTTCTTTGAATTATGAAACACGCAATTCAATATATCCTCGGCCATTTCAGCGACTAAATTTTTAACATGTAAATTTGTATACGTAGCATAGGAAGAGCCAAATGTGTATCGATGAAACTAATCTAATTAAAAAATTTTCAGGAAGACCTAGTTAACGTGTTTGAATGAATAACTAATTAGATAAAACATTATACAGCACGGGGCAGAATAACGTATCAACTATGGCATTTTGCTGCTTCCCCATGCATCCGCTACTTTCCGCCGGCCGCTGACCTGGTACGAGCTTGGCAACACAAAATAGCCTTGTGAGAAACAAACACTTGGATTTTAAATTGCAAACGGATCTTGACATTCGGAACAGGACAAGACACGCAGAAACTGTACAAAATAGAATAAAGAATAACGAGAGAGAACGCATTTCAGCATTTACACGCAACAACAAAAGGGTATGCAACTGCAGCAGGTTTCGCTTCTAGCAGAGCCATCCTCCATTTCAGTAGGTTCAGTCCAAGAATTGAGCCTATCTAGCATCTGTTTTCTCGCTGTTTCGATTCCTTGACAACATTCTGACAGTTGCTTGTCCAACTCTTCAATTTTTTGCACCAAATGGCTTGATCTCTCGACCATCAAGCTGTCAGGAAGAATTCCGTTGACTTTGTTTCTGGAAATGAGCCCTCTGTGGCATGCCAATCTTGTTTTATGGTCCGTCAAAGCCCTCACCGAGAATCCGATAGCCTGCAGTTCACGAATCAAAACANCATAAAGCTCATCGTTCTGCAACGTTGCTTCTGTGAGCATAGAAATCTCTGTGCTAGCATCCTGGTTGGCACGGATAAAGCACTCTGGGGCGTCACTCAGAGAATGGAAGGAAGAGACGGAGGACCCAGCCTCCGTCCTTTTTCTCCACCGGCGGAGACCCTCGATCAGAGATTTCATTTAAGAAAGAGGGGTTCTGATTTGGTTGCAGGTAAAAGGAGAAGGATGTAGAAACGAAGGAGCCTCGATTCGGGATAAAGAAGGAGCAATCTTGGAGAAGCTCAGGTAACAGAGAGCAGTCTTTCGATTGGAGATTTATTTTGTTCTTTTGCTTAAAGAAGAAGGTATTTATACTACCAGATGAAGCCGGGCATTTTGAAAAGCTTCAAGACCCTCGACTTTTGAAGGGATCAAGACGTTCGACTTTTGGCGGGAAGATAGTCGGCGTGTGATGACGTTATGGTGATGAAAGAATCGTGCAGTTTATGTGACCGTTGAAGAGTGCAGCCTCTTTGCACGTCGCATGTGCGTTCAAATGACGTCATTAGACATGCTAAACCGTTCACACCACACCCATTTAATTTTATCAAATCTTGAAATACAATTGTTATCTCTAATTTTTTACCATCTTTAATTTTTTTTTACCATCGTTATGCCAATTGTTGATATATATTTTTTGCGCCTCCTTATCTTTTACCATCGTTTGGTGAGACAGGTTCACGTATGAGAGGATCATCACCAAAAGATTTTTTTTTGAAATATTATTATTAAGTAGAGTAAGGGTGTCACAATATGATGTGGCCCATCTATTGTGGTTTCTGTGGTACCAAGGAGGGGTTGAAGCTAGTAAAGGCTGATCTCATAGAGGAGGGTAACGTCGATGACGGTAGTGCATCCTTTGTCTTATTACCTTATGATAGTAATATATATATATATATATATGTGTGTGTGTGTGTGTGTGTGTGTGTATAGTTTTGCTTTTTCATGTTTTTGAAGTGGTTGCCTAGCGTTGGAGTGCGCGTGAAGAAGATTGCAGGTTTGACAGCAGCGAGTAGCTCTCTTTGGTGCTCAATGTCCAAGGGCTCCATCAAGAGATCGAGCATTCAAATTAAGTTAGTCCTATAGAACTCGAGCCGAAAGTGACTCAATTGATTTATTTGAGGAACATGAACCTGCTTCTTAGCGTTGTAAGCGTTGCCACAGTCTCGCCTCATCCATTTGTGGCAAAATGCTGCTGTGTTATTGACACATATTCAGAAACAGGCTGTAGGCATTATTTTTTGTCATCTTCAGTGACATGTTCACAGTCTGTTACGACCCATTCGTTACTGATAATATACGGTGGCCGAATGCATTGGTAACGCGAGGTTATGCCATTAAACCTCTATGTGTGTCTGTGGTTTGTAATTAAATAAAATAAAAACAAAAAATTGTCAAATTTAAAATTTCAAATGTTATAAACAACCAACTTCATTCCCAAATGTTTCAGGGAATTTGACGTCACATACATATTCTCCCAATTTCTGTTCACTTTCTTGATATGCCAAATCCGCCTCGTATACCCTTTTCATAACCATATCCAAATGAGGAGAACGATCATCAGATTCACGTTCCTCTGACGTGTAAAGATTCAAGCATTCAAGCAGTGGCTTTAATTGCCACTGGCTCTGCTTCGCTTCTTCTCAGCCTTGAAATCGCAGTCCAACAGGCCAACCACAAATCTGTAAATTCACATAAATGTAAATGTTAAAAAGAAGTGCATAGCAGAAAATTAATCTGATCAGAATTTTTTATAACTTGGTTAGTTAAGAATAATTCAAAGCAAGATCTTTCACTAAAGAAAACATCAACAAATTATCCCACTGACAATAATCATCCAAAGCTATCAGCATGAAGCAGAAGGCATGAAACTCTTAGAGACTTCTACGCTATAAAGAACATGGGCTATTACCTTCGACTCTTTAACTAAAGCACAATAGCACGTACAAGGTGCTTTGTTCCGGGTATTCTATCAACCAGAGAGGAAATAGAAAAAAAGTCACGTTGATGACATCAGGTGCATAATTTTTGGCAGCTTCCATTTTTTCGTATGACTTTTGAACAAAACCATCACCACCCCTCTTTTCACCATCACCACTCTCCTCATGAATATGATTGCAACAATATCCTGCAACCAAAATGTAGGTTTGCTGAATCAAGTATTAATCAGTCTGTAATGGAAACATGTTACACTATAATATTGTTCGAGTTACCAATAGGTACCCATACATTAACGTCGAGTTGCCAAGGCTAAAAAGAATTAATAAGTTTGATGGATCATTGCCGGCATATCTGCAAGAAAAAAAAAAGGATGCAAGCTTTCATTGCATCTTTATGGTACAATATCAATTCAGGATGCCTTTAGCAATGGTTTATGGAGATTTTTGCGATGGATTTTTAACCTTATTAATTTGATTCTTAGGAGAGTATTGATGTCTACCGGAATATTATTGTCCCATACAAATATAGGATTCCTCTGTCCTTTCATAGGCTTGTCTAACACAAGAGTAATACCACCCAAATGAAGCAGATCTTCCACATGTACCAGATCGTTCTAAATTCTGTCAGCCTACATGTAAGAACCATTCTAAGGAAGTCACTTCAGACATACAATATAAATCAGGGTCATCCTCCATACCTACGTCAGCAAGATCTTCATGTATACAAATTGAAGCACCATCATCCACATTCTATGACCCCAATATTTATACGTATATAAGTAGAAACTAGAGAGAGAAGAGAAGAACTTCAAAAACTACAACAAATGTTTATTACGGAGAACAAAACTTTATACTAACGACATTCACAGTTTCAAGCAAANACATGGATGCCTTTGTAATATTGCAAACGTTGTTGTTTTACGAAAAATGCCCAAGCCAGGTAGATCTTACTTTCCACTGGAAACTGACTAGCTAAATCTCATTTGTGAGCCTAAAGTCTAAACCAACAAGTGAATTGACTAGGGGATAAAATGTCATAAATATGCTTGTGAAAAGTATCTCCTTTTGTCTTAATATTATCTTATGAACATTCAACAAGTAATTTGTGAGCCTAAAGTCTAGCTTGTTTCTCTGACCAAGCCTGCTACTAATTTTTTCCATATACTATAATCCCTCCGGAAAAGCAATGCCTTGTAAGTTCGTAGCTACTGGGTGTAACACCTAGGCGCAGCCTAGTAATTTTCTAATATGTGTAATAAAGCTTTTAGAAAATCTTCACTGTATGGATCAACTTTAGTCCACTATCACCATTTCTATTTAGAAATTTAAGCAGAAATAACCGAACCTTGTCTAACATCATCTGAAATTTGGAATGCTACATTATTCCTCTTTGACCTCCTCCCCTTTTGAGGAACCATAGGCATTCTAAAATATAATTAAACAATGCTAAAATCTAACAGAAACCTGAAAACAACTACATGGGCAATTGCCAAAAACTGACTGCAGTACAACATGAGTACTTTTGGGAAAAAATTATTTACTCTATAATCCATGATATATCCAAAAGTTTAACCTGTTACAAGGATGTGGTTGTAGGAGGATATATGATGCAGATAGTTTGATATGATAAAACAATTCCCAAAGTTATCATAAACACACTTTTAAGTTTTTAACTGAACCCAAAATCAGCAAAAAAGATGTTTACCATCCCATGTGCAAAATCTTGAAAAATATTCTCTATCACTAAATGTAAAAGCAATGAATAACAATAGGTCAAGACAAAAATTGAAATCCATGAAATGTGATACTATTGAAAATTCTTACAAAAAAAAAAAGCACAAACAAAAACAAATGAAAAGTTAAGATAATTAAAAAGAAGATGAGCTTAATCCTATAACTTGACTTTGTTTCACTACGGCTTGACTATGCCTGCAAACAGGCCCGGTGGCATACTGTCATATCATGTAAACACCAGTGGTCCAGTGCACATAGCAGACCAGATGTATATGTGACAACACTTCCAACGTAATAAGATGCCATTAATTGGCCAGTCATTAATGTATGCTTTATTTGGTAATTTCCAGCATACACAGAATCATGTTGGTTGACAGAATATTTTCTTTATGATCTTAGTAAATTACAAACAAGAGGCATACACAAATACATAGAAGAAATCTATGCCAGAAGACAAATTCATAGCTGACGATTTACAGATATACACAAAAGATGCTGCTCTTACAAAAATGTTAATATTTATTAATGAACAGGAAAAAGGTCCACATGGACAGAGTCTATTTCTCTTGTAAAGAATGCAAATAAGAATCATCAATCACTTCTTCTCCACTTTACAGGGTAAGCATGCAATAGGAATGCTTCTAACTAATAAAGCTGAATAAATTTGTTTGCATTAAACTGTAAGCAAGGGATGTTTTATCAAGTGCAGTAACTTTAATACTTTTTGTCTAGGGGCCATTTAATAGAAGAATACCAATGAACAGAACTGAGTAGCAATATCAAAAAAGGTGGCCATACGACATATTTAATTGTATCGCTTAGTTACGTAGTTAATCAGGAGATCAAGCTGTAGACTATAGCAGTTACATGGAGATTAAGTTGCACCTCATTATTTCAACATGAATTACATTTACAATCTCAAAGTGGTACCTCACTTGGGGCACAATCCTGAAAGCTATTTCTAATGACTAACAATGTAATTATAACATGTGCATGAGGAAAGTGCAAACTTGTTAGAAAAAAAACTTGAGGCCGAAGTACAAACATACTTGCTGATTTGCAGTGTCATTAGTTGGTGCAGACTACTTTGTGGAATCCAACGCTCATACATGCCCTCAGTTTTGTCTACAGAGCCTTTGGTAACTTGGACCCCATCCCTAAAGTATGAATAAGATCCCCAGTAAAGGCATAATAAGTGAAGGATGAGAATGGAAACTTACGAAAGGTACAAATATAGGCAGGAATGCAGGTCGGTAAGAGGTGGCCCTAGTGCATACTGCAAAGGCACTAGGCCCCAATTCTTATCTCATAACTAAAGGCAGGTAAACAAGTCCCTGTCGCAAGTGAATTGGTGGAAAAATGCCAGGAGGAGGAGGTGCAGATTCGTTCAATGGGGAATATCCAGCATGAAGGATGGATCCCACATATCCAGCTATTCCTCCCATTTGTTGGGCATACTATAGCTGCAGTTGTGCCTGCCTAATTTCTTTTTCTTGTGCGATAGCAATATACAAGGGCTTCCCATGACACAAGTTGCTGCCTTGTACCCCAGTAAGAAATAAAATTCAGCAAAAAATAAGGTAATAACAACACATGGTAATGATTTGCAGAGAAAGTTTGATGCCAACATAAGTACTGCTATTGAGTGATAGGTGGCAACTGCTTTGTTGGCTTCAACAGGGGAAGAAAAGTGTATATACCCGAACCCTTTGCTGATCCCTTTGTCATCTCACATCAATTATACAGATGTTACAGTACCATATTTGCTGAAACAATCTTGTGAATCACCATCATGAACTGCAACGCCAATGTTTCTTTACATACACATTTGAACCCTGAGCAATGCAACACTGCAATGTTTTAACCATGGTTAGAAACTGAAAATGGCAATGGAGACGAGAAATACCTGGTGCTCAGCTAATCCAGAAGAAGCATATTCCTTAAGAAAACATCGCAAATTAAAGTTAGAAAAAGTAGGAAATTTCCTAAAAAATTTTTGGACTTTAGAGATAGGAAAACAAAGGCAAACTTCCCAAAAGTACATCTTGGATTACGTGGCACTTGACTTGAGAATTTTTTCGTTGTGCCTTTTCTTGTATTGACGACCTTGGATTTCTTCATGCTCTGCTTTCTTTTGAGCTCTTGGTACATGTAAGGTTTTTGTTTCCACACTTTAATGCTCAAGTCAACTGCAATTGACATCGCTGTCACTGCAAAGCAAATAATCAAATGCTAGCCAAAGTTTCTTTGAATTACCATGCACGCCCAGCATCATCATGGTCATCAAAATTTAAAAATCCAAATACATTGGAGTTTCTTTGAATTACGAAACACGCACTTCAATACATCCTCAGCCACTTAAATTTTTAACATGTAAATTTGTATACATAGCATCTGGACTCATAACCTTTCCCTCCGTCTTCTTAAAGAAAGGATCAACAAACCTAAAGGGAGAGCCAAATGTGTATCGATGAAACTAATCTAATCAGAAAGTTTTCAGGAAGACCAAGTTAATGTGTTTGAATGAATAACTAAATAGATAAAACATTATACAGCACAGGACAGAATAACTTATCATCAATGGCATGTTGCTGGTTGCACATGCATCCCTACTTTCCACCGGCTCCCAACCTGGTATGGGCTTGGCAACACAAAATAGCCTTGTGAGAAACAAACACTTGGATTTTAAATTGCAAATAAATCTTGAGATTCGATACAGGGCAAGACGCAAAAACTGTACAAAATAGAATAAAGAGTAACCGGAGAGAATGCATTTCAGCATTCACACGCGATGCCAAAAGGGTATGCAACTGCAGCAGGTTTCGCTTCTAGCAGAACCATCCTCCATTTCAGCAGGTTCAGTCCAAGAATTCAGCCTATCTAGCATGTGTCACAGTATGATGTGGTCCATCTATTCTGGTTTCTGTGGTACCAAGGAGAGGTTGAAGCTAGGAAAGGCTGATCTCATAGTGGAGAGTAACGTCCCTGACCACACTACAAATTTGGTCTCTAAGGAAACACCAGCTAGGAAATTCATGCTGAATGTAAAGAGAGAGATTGTGTAGACTTGATGATGTTATTCCCCTTAAAAAGCAACTGACAAAATTAAGCAGAATTTAACAAAAATGTTGGTAGTAAGTTCATAAAAGATGACAAATATAACTGCAATCTTAGTTTCAGGATTTTTGTATTTAGCAACCGACAAAGAGATGGCTCTCTTAATATGTCCGCCCCTTTACCATCCATTTCTGACAGTTGTTGCTGAAGCTTTTGTATATGCATTTTTTAATAGGACTTCAATTGATAATGCAGATATGACCAATATGCTAGCTACAAAGCATAATATAGCATGACACATGTGCAGGTTTTTTCTTCAGAAGAATTTCCAATGTAGAATGCATTTCTGCAAGTGCCTCTTTGAGAGCTTAAAATTACATTTGTAGTGAAACATAAAATCCTTAAATCAGCAATGCACAATAAGCATAACAGATATAGAAAAAAAATTAAAAAGCAAACCTTCAAAAGTTTTTCCAAAGCTTGAGAACTCAGAAATGGGGAAGGCAATTTCTTGTAGATGTTAACAGTAGATGTTGGTGCAGGAGCAACGATGATGACAGCTGGCTTTTTTCTTGAAGCCTTCTTTTCAGCAAGTTATTAAGTTTTCACTTATTTTGGGAACTGAAGTGATATTAAAAGTTCTTCAGGTGGAACCTGAAATGAAAAATACAATGAGTTTCGGAACATATGCCTATGTAAAATTGTTAGGCATCCTTAAAATCAGAACACACCTCAACTCAAACCCTTGGAAAAGTAGGCTAAGCAATATGACATAGCTGTGGCTTCATGGTGGGCATTCTGTATAAAACTGATATGTATGCCATTTTCTGAAATGATCCTGTCTTTACTTTCAACAGCAAGATCAATCTCCAATTTAAAAGCTGCACCTATCCATCATCAGGCTGAGAATCAAAATCACAGAAGCAAGAAAATCTGGTAATAGCAACACATGGAAATGATTGGTAGAGAAAGGTTGATGCCAACAAAAATATTTCTATTACAGTGACAGGTAGGAACTGCTTTGTTGGGTTCCAACAGGAGAGGAAAAGTATACAAACCCGAACCCTTTGCGGATCCTTTTCTCATCTCCTATCAATTTTATAGAAGTTATAGTACCATGTTTGCCAAAACATTATTGTGTTTGACCATCTTGAACTGCATCGTCAATGTTCTATCACATACGCATTTGAACCCTCAGCAGTGCAACGTTTTGACTGTGGTTAGAAACTGAAAACGGCAACGGAGAACAGCAATTCCTGGCTCTCAGCTAACCTAGAAGATGCTTAATCATTAAGAAAACATGGCAAATTTTAGAAAATATTAGGAAATTCCATAAAAAAATTTTGGAGACATAGAAAACCAAGGCCATCTTCCCAAAAGTAGATACTGAATTACATGGCACTTGAGAATTTTTTTTCATTGTGCCTTTCCTCATATGACGACTTTGGATTTCTTCACGCTCTGCTTTCTTACTTAGCTCTAGCTACATAAACAGTTTGGTTCCCACAGGGCCACAGTGTAATTTAAAAATTCTTGAAAAGAAAATGTTCAAATGAACTCTAATTTCCAACTTCACGTCTCTGTCATTGCAAAGCAAAATATCAAATGCTAGTCAAAGTTTCTATGAATTACCATGCACGACTAGCATCGTCATGATCATCAAATTTACAAATCCAACCACATTGGAGTTTCTTTGAATTATCAAACACGCAGTTCAATTCCTCCTCGGTCACTTCAGCGTCCAAATTTTTAGTTTGCAAGTTTGTAAAATTAGCATCTGGAATCGTAATCTTTCCTTCGGTCTTCTTAAAGAAAGGACCAACAAGAGTGAAATGTGTATCGACATAACTAACCTAATCAGAAATTTTTCAGGATGACGCAGATAACGTGTTTGAACGAATAGACAAATAAAATATTATACAGCACCGGGTAGACTGACGTGTCATCAATGGCACTTTGCTGCGTGCCCATACATCCCTGTTCCCCCCGTGGCCCCGACCTGGTACAACACAAAGATAGCTTCGTGAGAAACAAACAATTGAATTTAAAATTGAAAATAAACCTTGAAATTCTGTACAAGACTCAAAAACTGTAAAAAATAGAGTAGAGAATAACAGGAGAGAATGCATTTCAGCATTTACACGCAACACCAAAAGGGTATGCATCAATGGCGTTTTGCTGCGTGACATACATCCTTATTTCCTCCCGGGAACCCGACTTGGTGGGAGCTTGTCAACACAAGATACAAGATAGCTTCGTGAGAAACAAACAATTGAATTTAAAATTGCAAATGAATCTTGAGATTCTGTACAAGACGCAAAAACTGTACAAAATAGAATAGAGAATAATAGGAGAGAATGCATTTCAACATTTACAATCAACACCAAAAGGGTATGCATCTGCAGCAGGTTTCGCTTCTAGCAGAGCCATCCTCCATTTCAGCAGGTTCAGTCCAAGTATTGAGGCTATCTAGCATCTGTTTTCTCGCTGTTTCGATTCCTTCACAACATTCTGACAGTTGCTTGTCCAACTCTTCAATTTTTTGCACCAAATGACTTGATATCACCACCATCAAGCTGTCAGGAAGAATTCTGTTGCCTTTGTTCCTGGAAATGAGCCCTCTGTGGCATGCCAATCTTGTTTTATGGTCCGTCAAAGCCCTCACCGAGAATCCGATAGCCTGCAGTTCACGAATCAAAACAGAGCTGCTCACGTTCACGACGTTCGCCGTCTGCAAGCGTGCCTTGATGTCGCACTCTTCCTCCTTCCAGAAGTTCTCCACCCATGAAGTGAGTGGACCAAAGGTGGCTGCAGTGACTACAGCGGCAGGAAGTGCAGCCAGCAGCGGTGGTGCATGCACAGCCGCTGCAATGCTGGAGCAGACTACCGCACCTACGAAAACAGTCAAAAAAACAGAGCGGATGAGCTTCCGTCGTCTCAACAGCGTTTGGATTCTTTTGGATTTGCTCAGTCTGAATTGCCCAAGCTTCCTCAACATCAAACCATGAGCTGCCATCACCTTGTCAAGGGAGAGAAGAACATGGTCGATTAATCTTCCGTCCACGGACACTTTGGTCTGTGGAAAGCTGCGATCGCCAAATGCCTTCAGACAGCCTTGCATGTCGTATAGAAAACTCAGCGTTTTGTAGCTGAGATCCAGGTAATCCATCACAATCCCATAAAGCTGATCGTTCTTCAACGTTGCTTCTGTTAGCATAGAAATCTCTCTGCTAGCATCCTGGTTGGCACGGATAAAGCACTCGGTGGCGTCACTCAGAGAATGGAAGGAAGAGACGGAGGACCCAGCCTCCGTCCTTTTTCTCCACCGGCGGAGACCATCGAGCGGTTCTGATCCCTACGACAGAAGAAGGATGTAGGAACGAAGGAGCCTCGATTCCGGATAAAGAGAAACAGAGAAGGAAACGGTGCAGTCTTCGATTGGAAATTTATTTAGTTCTTATGCTTAAAGAAGAAGGTATTTATAGCAGATGAAGCCTGGGAGCAATTTAGAAAGTTTCAAGAACCTGATTTTGGCGGGAAAAAAGTCATGCGGGTTGATATGTCCGTTGGGGAGTCCAGCGTCATAGCCACCGTTCACACCACACCCCATTAGTTTTACTAATTCTTGAAATGAATTTCTTGGCTCTTATTTTTTATTATCCTTTATATCTTTTTACCATCATTTTACCAATTCTTGAAATACATTTCTTAGGCCTTTTCTTTCACCATCGTTTAGTGAAACAGGTTCGGACAAGAGAACATCATCACCAACAAAATTTTCGTATTTTAAGATTCTCCTTTTTTGAAAAATTATTGTTAACTAGTGTAAAAGTGTCACAAATATGATGTGGGCCACCTATGCAGACTCTGTAGTACCAAGGAGGGGTTGAAGCTAGTAAAGACTGATATCATGGACGAGGGTAGATTCGATGAAGCTGTTGATGGAGTTAGACTGAACCTTCCACAAACACACACACAATATATATATATATATATATATATATATATATATATATATATATATATATATATATATATATATATATATATAGTTTTCAGTTTCATGTTTTAATTTCTTTGTCAAGTGTTTATCTACTTAATTCTATATTTTGGTGAAACCTTTAATGACTAGCAAAAAAAGCTTAGCCGAAAACAATTGTTAATGTGGTTGCAAAGAATTGGGAGAAGAGAACTGCAATGAGCGGCTGGTTTTCCTGCTGAAGGTTCCAGGGCTCCATCAAGAGAGTTGTTATTACGTCTTCCTGCTATGCACACTGCCGAAGCAAAAATTCTGTCACAAGCATCCCCACGTCTCACCTACTCTATTTGCAGTAAAATGCTGCTGCGTTATTGATATATATATATTCAGAAACAGGCTGTGTGCATCATTGTTTTATCTCCTTCAGTGACATTTCACTATTTGCATAACCATGCGCTACTGATAGTCTAACGTAACCAAATGCATTTGTGGAGAGAGGTCATGCCATTTAAATCCCTGTGTGTGTGGGGGGGTGTGCAATTAAATAAAATAAAAATATTCTCAAGTTTAAAATTCATTAAATTCATGCAACCAATATTTTCGGTTATTCAAATGTTGCAAACAACCGACTTCCCAAAATTCAAAGTTTCCGCAAATTTGATGTTCATATTTTCCCAATTTCTGGTTGCTTTCTTCCTTGATATACAAAATAAATTAGTTATTATTTGATCCAAAATAAATATCTAAACT
>JAANDH010001351.1:0-62233 GCA_011799765.1 Nymphaea thermarum | reverse complement strand
GTGGCGGATGATCCGCGATCGAACTCAACGGCAACCAGATTTCCAGAATATAAGCAGGCTGAAGTCGCTACTTAAATTTTGCTGTTGTAACCCCTCTAAGGAGGTTGGTATAATTTTGTCTCACTCCTCGCAATCCAATGTTATCCTTCATTGGGACCCCCTTTCTCGTGGATGGAACTGATTTTGTCACTTAGGTCTTGATCTTAAGTGACCTTTTTGTATATTGTGTACAGTCCTTCCACTCTTTTGTATCTTTTGTGCATATTTAATAAAATGGTCGGGGGCCTCCCCCCAGCAGGACTGCATTGGAATCGATGAACTGAGCCTAAGCCCACCTGCTGCTGAGATGTGGATTTTAATTAACCGAATAAAAATGCATCAACATACAAAATCCCAACTCCAAAATTAAATATCTGCGCTAAAACTATGATAAAGTTAGGTGTAAAATGAGTAGATACTTTGGGTTAAACGTTGATAATAAGTGTACAATCCTCCAAAGCATGACAGTACAAGAGCGGAAATGCTGTGTGCTTGCCGTCAACCGCTCTTCACGTATGCAGTCTAGGTGCGTTTCAACCCTAAAAAATTCACTCTTGCACTTTCCGTGTGTTTAAATCTTGATATAAAAGCTTTTAATTAAAGAGCCCCAACATATAAATAAAGTAAATTTCCTCGCAATATCAATATGAGAGTATAAATGTTGTGGGTCTTTGTGGGCAATTGCCCACAATGTACCCATGGCTACCACATTCATATTTGTGGGAAAATTTTCTTTCTAGTACATGTTTTTTCCCATTAAAAATTTAAAATTTCATAACCAGTTTTCTTGGATCAGAATTATCTGTATCTGCCCTCAAGATCATGCATGTGTTTCCTAAGAAACTATAATTAATTGTAAGATAACATATACACATTTAATTCCATTGCATGAAAGACATGTTTTAAGTAATTATTTAAATTTCTCTATTTTCGTCTCTAATTTAACCTTGTCTAAATTATACCATTTCCAGCTCAAACAATGTCTTATATTTGGTTATCCAATACTAGTTAGTGAAATTTATATTTTAATTTTTTTTTGTTCTTTTTTATTAGAGTGTTTAATGAGGTCGGAATTGTAAAATTCTAGAATTAAAGTTATCATTTTTTTTTTTTGATAAAGTGAGAATTGCGCTATCAAGCAAAAGATTTTGATTCTGAAATTAAGGCTTACTTTTAAGCCAAAATTCCGGAATGATGATTTGACCTTATGGTGTCGAATTACTATTCAAAAATCTTAGAACTTTTTTGTTTCTCTTTATGGTAAGTGTAATGACGGTTCTGATTCATTTCTCTTTACTACAAACACGTCATTTTCATTTCTGAAATCAAAATTTCTCACTATTGAACCCAACGGAAAACTAGAAGTGGAATTTTAATTCAAATTTCAAATCCAATTTGAAAGGAAACTATTGCCTCTCTCTCTCTCTCTCTCTCTTTCATCAACCTTTCTTTTTCTCTCTCACCGTCTCAAGTCCTCTCTCTCTCTTATGCCATTAGTTTGATTGTTGAAACAGTTCATTTCTTGTTTGCATTTTTTGTGTTGAAACCCCTTGTTTTCATGGTTGTACAATAGAGTTTGTCCTTATTGATGTGCAGCTTTGTGATTAAGTGGAAAATTTTAAGTTTTTTGGGATTAAGTGCAGCTTTGTGAGTTGTCTTTCTCTGCTTTTCCTTCAAACCTGTGTAAAATTCAGAGCAGCATAACTAAGGATCAATAGGCAGACCTCCGAAGAAATGCAGTTGTTGGGAAGCAAACATCAAAGGACAATGTTGTCTTGATAAACAAAACAGAGGAGGATAGGAACAGGGCAACACAATCAACGATAACAGGGCAAAAGGGTAGAGCTCCTCAATTGTGCCTACAGACTCACAAAAAATTCCTATTTTCCTATTGGTATTTCAGATCAATTTTCTTCATTTATACATTGGTGCCCTTTCAAATTTTTTAAATTTTATAACTAGTATCCCTTAGCTTGAATTTTATAGTTTGTGGCTCTGCTCCTTGCGAGCATTATAAGTCAAACTACTAAACATGTCCTTATCTGAATTTGTTCCCTCTCTTGACACCCTCTCACATCCTCCACCTTTCTTTCTATCAATTGCTCGAGATGGTAAGATAGATCGCACAATAAAGAAAATGAGTGAAGGAGAGGCAAGGTAGAATCAATAGGATATTCGCTATGTTGTTCCTCTGTTTGTTGTGTTCTTCCTTTTCTATTCATGATTTTGATTTTCATAGATAAAACAAAAGTAAAGTCTACCTGGAGCTTAATTTGGAAGTTAATTTTTGAGATATTCAAGTGGCCTTGATTTGCCTCGCCCTTCATTTGTTTGACACATATGCATACAAATCTCGCAACATGAAGATATGTTTTGGAGCCACAACTTTAGAAACTATGACTAAATGTTTGTATCGGGCATGGAACCATTAATAAAAGTATTATAAACTACGGTTGATGATGTTGTGGCCAAAATCTTTTGTCACAATTTTTAGCTTTTTACCATGGTACGTATGTAAAAATATATAAAATAGGTTACATGTGAAGAAACTTTTCAAGATTTGACCTAATTAACGACAAATTGGTTTCAGCTCTAAAATAAAAGTAGCAAATTAGAAAACCAATACCCATCTGCTATGTCAGACACAAAAAAAAGAAGGAAATAATGACAAACAGCGGATTAGTTTTTTGTTAGGAGCAAATGGAATGTTTAATTAAGTTTTCCAACACAAAGATCACGTCTATATAGTAGTCAATTTTTCAACACATAGATCACGTCTTATTTATTACCCATTTGTGTCTGTCCTCTGGTTTCCATTTTGTTCAGATTCACAAAGAATGATGAAATGTAAGATGTGCTACGAAAGTCAGTGTCAGATTTTTGGTAGCGACTACAAAAGAGATGAAACATTAACTAAGTTGATCGAACCGCTTATAATCACCAATATACGTAATTTACATATTTACTCAATCCATACATTCTACTCATGACAAACCCGATTTGTAAATATACATTTTAGTTATTTTATTTTACCAAAATTGTCTGACAAACTTGTCTCGTTAGATTGAAACCTTATATCCTGATTAAAAGCTTAACTACGTTACAACAATTACTAGCAAGAGAGAGATGGAAGAACCATTTTTATGTTAGAGAGAAAGAGAGAGAGAGATACCCATTCATGTCCTTGATCAGATTGAAGCCAAAGAGAGAATTCCGACTTTCTTCAATGCTTCACTCCATTTCCTCACCTTCTCTTTGTCCTGCCTCTTGTTGGATTGATGATCCTTAAACGCAGAGTTGTTGGTGACCACCAGCTGTTGGTGAAGACGGTGAAGATGTTAATGCCTCCAGTACCTCTTCACATCAACATTTTGGTTGCCAAAAAGTCTTATTAAAAGTACTCCAAGGGTACAAGACCAAAAGATTTCACCATTTTCCTTGGGAAACTGTTAAGAGGTAAGGTGGGAAAAATATGCAACTTTGTGACACCACATACAGAACCAAGATCGAAAAGAAGGCAGGGCTTGTGCTCAACTCTTGGGTGAAACCATGAATTCTTGCTCAACACAAGCGGGCAATCGTGGATGGCACACCTTTGAGCTACTGTGATTTTACGTCTGAAATTTGTGCCGTTGAATAGAAACTCGCCAGGTTATGTCAAGCTATTTGATACTAACCAATAAGCCCATGGGTTTCAGATGAATTGTTAAAAGAAATAGGATTAAACGTTTTAATCATCTAATATAATTCTACAACTTGTCCATTTATAGAGAAGGTTTTGGCACCGACCCCATTCATAGAACATATTATTTAAATTTGTATTACCAACGTGCATACATGACCGATGGTTTTCAATATATATATATATATATATATATATATATATATATATATATATATATATATATATATATATATATATATATATATATATGAAATGAGCAGGCTATATCTGTACGGATAGTTAATGTTTTTTTTATTTATTTATATTTTTAGAAACTGCCAGAAAAGATATATTCCGTTATTAAGAACTGTGGTCAAGCAATTAGCGGTCACAAATGCACCTTCCGCAACAACTTTTATTGACACAAACCCACATTAGGTGTGGGACAAAAACTGGACCCTTCGGGATGTTTGGATGACAATCGAAAATCACGTTTTGGGAGGCAAAACCTTGTTTTGCACCAAAACACCTTTTCAAGAGTGTTTGGATGACATTAAAGCTGGGTTTTGTTAAAACTTGGTTCATCTCTTGTTTAATCTCAATTTCTCAAGCGTTGTCACTTGGTTCTGGATACGCATGTATACGAGAAATTAATGACCAACAATGAACTCTTTTAACAATTAAACCATCAGCTACTGTAATGTAGGCTTCAAAAACATGTCTTATTTTTCTCAGGAAAAAAAAAAACTGTGCATTTTGGCATGTACTCTCTCTCCTGCGTTTTCCATCAAGAACAACGTGGAGGGGTTCTGTAAATTATTTTGTTAACCAAGCGGTAGTTTGGTGTTCCTCAAAAGTTCAGCGGTGCTCAGAACATTGTTTTTAAGTGTGAGCAGGAAATGTAATTTTTTCCAAGATTTCAAAATAAGCATGTAATATCAAACAACTAATTAGATTTGCATGCTTCCATCATTTACAGAAAGCCAAAATAAAAAAAAAATTATGAAAAGCCATTTTTTTTCTTTTCCTATATAAATATGTATGCTAGGTTCTAGCTGCAATCTGAACTTGGATATAATCGTTCAACAATCTGCACTGTGCCCAATAATATTCTTAATTATAAGAAGAGTAGGAGAATTATTCACACAACTCCAGCTAGAGCAAAAGCATCCCACCCCCTTGACGAGACGAGACTTGGGTCACCATCCCACCCACTTGGTATAATAATGATCATGCAGAGTACTTCCTTTGGGAAGAATTGGCCTCTTCTAAGTGCAAACACTGTCCATCTCCCTGGATGTGATTAACTAATCCAAGATCCTGTACCGACCTTGAGTCGCAAGAAGTACGAATACACTTTGCAGTTGGGACACATCCATTGTCACCTGCATTGTATAGCAATGTGCTCCCTCCCCTATGTTCATAATGTTCTCTTCTGCCAAGTTCAATTCCACTTCATCACCGTCGACTTCTGCAATTTTCTCAAACACAGTAACGTCATCGGCAATAATTGCTATGCAGATGGGTGAGAGCACCTTGTCAAGAGCCAACTTCACCCTCGGTCTTCCCAACAAACTAAATGGCAACCTCGGGAGCATAAATTGCAGCTGCTGTTGTCCTTTTGCTGATCCTCGCACTAAAGACCCTGATATCTTCAACCAAACTAGGCTTTCAAAACTAATCTCCTGACACGAAGAAGTTCATCATCATAGATTATTTAATTTACAGGTATTCTTGGAATCATTCGAATAACAATAGATCACAACAATATAAAAGATCCATTTGTTAAAGGGGATTACAGTGCTAAGATTGGTAGTTCGCACCCTACCCCAGCCAGTCTAGAATTTAAAATTTTGTGATCCCCACTATTCTCGATTAATCCTGTCGACTACTTCCTTACGCGTGAAGTTTAGTTCCTTTCTTGTTTATAAGTGGGTCAATTTGTTTTCAAATAACTATCTATCCATGTACATATACATTCAAAACAATTGCTAAATATATATGTTTAAGGAAAAGTAAATTAACATTATTGGGTCTTTTCAAACATTGGTGGGGTATGGTTCATCCTCTAGCTCATGAAGGAAACTGGTAAAATCTAAAGATATCTTAGTCAAACATTGCCATTTCTTGGTCCTTATTCGATGCATATAATGTTATAGAAAAATATATTTTTGCATGACAGTTTTTCTCAAAGATAGTGACCATATATATATATATTCTGTTACTAGATTATACACACAACGTGCGAAAAGAAATAATAAACTTCTTAAGTCTGTACACCACTAATTTTAGCTTCATGAAAAAGTAAACTTAAGTGATAAATTATTAAATGTTGTACATATGTTTCTATGTACCTATGCTTTTGCCACAAAATATTTCATTAAAGGCACCGTATGATTCAAAATATTGTTCAGCTCTGCCACATATTGTCTCATTATAAGTAATAAATATGGTGCAATTTTCCAATATAATGAAAAACAAGATAACATATATTTCGTACATACCTTGAACACTTTGTTTTTGAAATCATGACTGAAGTGGCAACACCCCGTGAAATCACAAGGGCCAGGCAGTTCTAGCCTTTCCAAGTTGCTTGAAATAATTTCGAGGCCAGGCATGTCTTCCAGCTGCTTACAACCACCCAACCGCAAATCCTTCAAAGTTTTCAAATTTGAAATATCCGACATTTTTCTCAAATTGGTGCATCCAGAAGCATCAAGTGACTCTAGAGAAGAGGGAACCTGAGGAAGGTACTCAAGCCTCTTGCAGTCTTTCAAATGAAGTGACAATAAGGATGAGAGGCGAGCGAAATCTTTTTGTCCAATAGAGGCAGCGAGCATGCCTTCTAGGTCCTCGCAACCACTCAGATCTAGATGTTGAAGTCTTCCCAAAGACTCAAAAATTGCTGCATCCAAGTACTTTAATTTTTTGCTGTTGAACGACAAGGTCCAAAGATTTCCCAATCGTCCAATGAAATTAGGTGGAGCTGCAAAATTATCGCAATGTAAAACTAAAATTTGAAGTCTTTGTAATCTTTCCATAGAGTTGGGCAAATCTTCAAGGTTGATGCAATATAGGCTCAAGAACCAAATCCTTGTTAGCAAGCCAATAGAAGTGGGCAATAATTTGAGACGATAGGAGTCCACTTCAAAGTATCCAAGACTTTCTAATTCTCCAATAGAGTCTGGTAGAGCCTCGAGGTTTGGGCACTTCAACTTTAATGTATGAACGTGTTTCAACGACCCAATGGAGTCAGGCAGAGCTTCAAGACTGTCAGACGACACGTCAAATCTTGTAAGTTTCTTCAAACATCCAATTGAACCAGGTAGAGCTTCCAGGCTCATGCAATGTAGCACTAACTCTTCAACATTTCCTAGCAATGCAATTGAGTTTGGTAGGGCCTTCAATTTTGCTGAGACAATTATGATGAAGTCAACATTTTCCAGCTCTCCAATGGAATCAGGTAGAGATTCGAGTTTCATGCAGTACAATTTCAACTTCAACATTTGTTTCAATGACCCAATCGAGTTGGGTAAAGCTTTGAGGTTCTCACACTTCAGACTCAACTCACCAAGTCGCTTGAACGACCCAATCCAATTGGGCAATTCTTTCAGCATTTCACATTCTAGCTGCAGCTCCTTGAGGTTTTCCATCCTTCCAACACAATCGGGCAAGTCTTCAATTGTAGCATCCTTCAAGTGAAGAATTTCTAAGGCTTTGTGAGTTTGGTCGCACAAGCCAAGCAACTCCGAAGATGAACCTGTAAATTCAATAAAATTAATTGCTGCAAAAGGTGGAAGGTCGATCTCAGCGACCTTTAAATTGGTTCCAGACATTTCCAGCCGTTGTATGGAGCTCAATTGTCTTATGGAAATAGGTAATGCTTTTATGAATTTGCAACCTTTCAAAGACAGGAGACGAAGGTTGTCAAGCCGTCCAACTGAATCAGGTATGGCCTCTATTCTTGTACAGTCTAGAATAAGCTCCTCCAGTTTCTCCATGTCTCCTAGTCTTTCTGGCAAGGAGAAGAGAGAAATACATGTCCCAAGGTTAAGAGATTTCAACAACTTTAGCTGGCAAATGGATTCGGGTAAGCTGTCCAAGCTACGTGATTCACATAAATCTAGCTCTTGAAGGTCGGTAAGCTGTCCAATAGACTCAGGTACCTTCTTTATACGTGTAAAACTAAGAACAAGCTTCTTGAGTGATCCCAACTCTCCCAATCGCTCTGGCAAAGAGGAAACCAAACAATCGGAAATATTAAGGACCTCAAGTGAACTCAATCGCCAAATTGAATCCGGTAGTTTCCGTAGAAAGTTACATTTCTGAATGCTTAAATGTGTCAAGTTCTTGAGTTCCCCGATTGTTTCATCAATTGTAGTTAATGCTGAGCAATCTAGAAATTGCAATGTCACCAAGCTTGTCATATTCGTGAAATCAAGGGTAATCTTTGATTTCACTCCACGAATTGACAGAACTTTCAATCTTTCAAAGGCCTGCATGCAAAAAATAAATATTTCCAATGGGAACAAGTCATGAGAAGAAAAATAAAACTACTTCCTCATAATATACTGACCTTTAATCTAAGAATTGGGGCCATGTTGGTAGAATCGAGGTCAAGGATGACAAGCTTCTCGAGATTAAAATCAGATGGTGGGGAGTCAAAGTGGCAACTGCTCAACTTCAACCATTTCAGATCTGTAGGAAAATATGGAAACGTGCCTTGGAAGGTGACATATTCAGCTTGAAGATATCTGAGGGTCGGCATGTTTTCAAAGCATTTGGCACTAACTCTACAATACTCCTTATAGAACGAAATCTCAATCCCTTCGGCATCAATAGTCTCTGGTCCCTGCACAAAATAAAGATGCAAAGTAATTAGCATACCTTAATTACGGAATCAGAACATGTACATTGAACCAACTTTCGTTGCTTGTCCCTAAAAATAAATTAATTAGATAAAAAAGAATTTTCTTTATTTGTAAATTTCTTAAATTCTATTTCACACAAATCATTATTATTCTTGATAAAGTGTCAAAGTTAATAAGCATCACCGTAGAGTGAGAGTGACAAATAATTAATCTTGAAGAACAGTTCAGGGTCGAGTTATAAACCAGCTTTTACCGAATTCAGTTAATTGAATTGTATGAAGTTGGATTTGGATTGGGACTCAGATATGGACTAGCATATCTAAGTTCAGACGTTTAGTTATGGAAACAGCTCTCGTTGCTTGTCCATAAAATTAAATTAATTGGATAAAAGAAATATTTTCTTTATTTGTAAATTTCTTAAATTCTATTTCACACGAATCATTATTATTCTTGATAAAATTGCAGAGAACTTTGTAGTAAAATCGATTTATTTATTTTAGAAAAGCTAGCATGAGCTTTTCTGGAAACTACATATCGTAGTAAAAGTGTTTCTAATACTCAAGTATTTGGAAAGTCAATTCAGTCCAAGAGTTATAAAAGAAATTCGGGTCCAAGAATTATAAAAGAAATTCGGGTTAGTAGTATAAAAGTGACAATGTTATAGAGTGACAAACAATTAGTGATTAAACTAGAATAAACTAAACCACCAGATGTTAAAAGTGTTTGAGAGGACAGAGGCAAAGGCAGAGGCAGGGGCGGCAGGGGCTTTGCTCTTCCTTAGGATTTTAAAAACTTCAAAAATTTCTATTTTTTGTCTGTTAAAATTTTGAAACTATAGTTCATCTCCTTCGACAAAAAATTCTGGCCTTGCCCTTGTGAGAGGAAGTTTTGTGAATCCAATCCCTCTACTTAGCTTTTGAAGGCCAAAGGTTTCCAAATCCACCAGATTTTATCCTTGATTTATTTGGATTCTAGAGTCATTGAGATTTCATATATCATATTTATTTTATTAATTATTTCATATGTTACTTTTCGGTTCTTATGGATCCTTAATAAGGAGGCCTCCTATTTAATGGGGATCTAAGCACACGGTTCAGATTGGAGTTATGTACCAGCTTTTACCAATTCAGTTAATTGAATTGTAGGTAGTTGGATTTGGATTGGGACTGAGAGGACTAGCATATCTAAATCAGATGTTTATATGTAGTCAGACTAGATTTCAGCAGATCTCACTCGGATATTGAACTTTGATTTTTTTATCAGATTCAAATGGGATCAATAATTGGGTCCAATTTTTTTACCAAACCCAGCCACACACACACATACACACAGAGACACACACACACAGAGAGAGAGAGAGAGAGAGAGAGAGAGAGAGAGAGATTACAATTACCTTTCTTTTAAGTAAATCATAAGAGTCTTGGTTATTCCACAGCCTACTCTTCTTCTGAAGCTTTCGAGAGCATTTTTCATCAACTATGGCTCTGCCCATGTCTCGTATTTGATCATGCATCTCAAATACTTCATATTTCTCATCTGTCTCATATTTGTCAACCATCACATTAATTGCACGTATCTTAACGAGAGATCTTCGTACAAGTACCGTAATTGCTGCATTTGGGAACCAGTCAGAACCGTCCCACATGTAAGTAGCATATTCCCTCTTCTTACCGATAAAAAAACATGCAATATCTAGAAATATTTCCTTCTCCTCATCATCTAAACTGTCATAGCTTAGCTTCAACCTCTGTTGGACCTCCCTAGGGGGGATCTTTTTCAGCTTCTTTAATGTATCTTTCCATTCTTGTACATTTTTGTTAGAAGACAAAAGCGATCCGATAACTTCAAGGGTTAAAGGCAGCCCACCAGCTTCTGCAACAACTTGGTTTGATAACTGGACATACTCTCCTTGTGGTTGTCCACCATTAAATGCATGAAGCATGAGCAGTTCTCGAGACTGATCTTCATTCAGTTCTTGTGGTTTGTAAATTTCATCTTGTTTCACGTTGTGGGCAAGCAGTACCCCCTCATCTCTAGTTGTGATTATGATCACGCTTCCTGAGCCAAACCAATCTCTCCCACCAGCCAATGCATCAAGTTGTTTTATGTTATCAACGTCATCTAAGATAAGCAGTACCATTTTAAGACTGGCCCTGTCTTTGATCACATTTTTTCCTTGTGCAACATCGCTTAAGGATATATCCTTTTCTTTCAAGATGTCTTCAATGAACTTTTTTTGTAAGTTGACCAATCCATTGTGTTGCCCAGCTTTTTCCCTAACATCTGAAATAAAACAAGTGGTGCCATTGAACCCTAGGGCTAAGTCATTGTAAACAGCCTTGGCAATCGTTGTTTTTCCAAGACCCCCCATACCATGGATGCCAACCACATGAACACCATTAATATTGCCTCCATTCTCCAACATTTTCTTCACGTCATTAACACGAGTTTCAATTCCGACTGGATGCTTTGCCACTTCGAATGGCTTCTTGTTTAGTCTGGTTAACACTCTCTCAATGACTGCACGCTTTAGCTTTGCCTCATCCCTGCAAGTATTAATTTCTCCCATGCATGACAAACTATGAACAACAGGAAAAGTGAATTTATGATGCTCCTTTAGCAGATCCAATATGAATGTCTGCATATGTGAAGGACAACATAACCTTCTGTTCATTGGTTAAGAAATTTTATGAAGAAAAACAAGTGTCCATTGATTTTTGATTTCACATAAAATCTTATACATGCTTTTTGGGGAAACATGATTTTTCTTTTTATTAGTTGCTTAATTAAGTTTTTCTACAAAAAGATCACGTGTATATAGTTGTCAATTTTTCAACACAAAGATCATGTCTATGTAGTAGTCAAATTTTCAACACAAAATCACTTCTTAAATTTTCTCATTTTGACTGTTAGTTGCTTTAAGGGTGTGTCTCGGTTAATTCAGTAAAATAATAAAGTGGAAGATGAATTTGAGAAACTCGAATGGTGAAGGACGCGTTTGATTAATACAGCTGATAAGATAATGATTTTAATGGAAAGCATCCGCCTGGTTAGACAACACATGCAGAAACTAAGCGTATGAATAAGATATGAATGGAAGCAAATGAGGAACAATCGACAACAAAGCATCTGCCTGGTTAGACTTTAAATCTGGAGAGAGAAATGATTAAACTTTATTTATCCTGTAGAGAGAGAGAGAGAGATACCCGTTCATGTCCTTTAGAGTGAAGCCAGAGAGGCTTCCAACTTTCTTCAATGCTTCCCTCCAGTTCCTAACATCCTCTTGGTTCAGCTTCCTCTTCTTGTTGGATTTACGTTCCTCGAACGCAGATCTGAAGGGGCCGGTCTGGTTGCGGACATCCGATGGTTCCACGTCAAAGAACACTGGAATTATCTCCTTCCCGCACTCTACACTTTTGGTCACCTCTTTCAAACACCATTTCGATTCTGCAAAGCGTTGGGAGAAGATGGGGACAAAGATTTTGGACCTCTCTATGTATTCCAACAGCTTGTTGATCTCCTCCCCCTTTTCCAATTTCTCGCTATCAATGAAGGTGGAAATACCGCGCTCCTCCAGCCCTTCATAAAGATGCCCAATGAAACGCTTTCGGGTGTCTTCACCTCTAAAGCTGAGAAACACTTCAAATTCGGATCCACCAGCTCTTGGTGAAGGCGGTGAAGGTGTTAATGACTCCATTTTCCTGATGGTAGCTTGCAGATCCACGAAAGAAGATGGTAAAATAAGGGAAGGTTTTCGTGGTCACCGCCTTCACACAGAATATTAATAACAATCACAACAGTAGACACACAAAAAATATCACTCCTCCTCACCCATCACCCAACAACAAGCAGGAACAAGGCAGGAGATCGACAAGAGATATCGAGGAAGCTTCTGGATGAGCTTCTTTCGGTGGAACAAGGGCTCTTAATTATTGGTGGAAGACGCCTTGGCAGTACCCCCTTCTCACCCTGTTCTAGATGAATTTTACCCCTTGCCTAGTCAACAGTTAAACTTTCTGGTAAATGAAATTTGTTGTTACTTTTCTAGTTGAATGATCGTCCATCGTCCTATGCATAAAACTATTTTCACTTATCCATTTTTTGTTATCAGGAACAGTAATATATTGTTGGACACGTTTACTGTTTATGGTATATTTTTGCTCAAATTTTGTTTTCTTTTTAAAATAAAGTAATATAAATGGCCTTCAATTTTCAGATAGCCAGGGAAAAAAAAAAGGAGAGATCTCATTGAACAGAGAATCTAAATTTGCTTTGGCCAAATGATTATAACTATATGACACTCTCTTTTTCTTTTTTCCAAATTACTGTCATGAAAAACTGCACTTGAACAATTAATCACTTATATAATTTCCTGAACTTAGTTTGGAGAACGAAGAAGGAAAGTGGTAAAATCTGGCAAGCTTTGGTGGTCACCGACACACTCAAAATTATCACCCCTCCCCCAAGAAGCAGGAAGGAGGCAAGAGATCGGTAAGAGGTATCGACGAAGCTTTACCCCTTTTTTACCGGGGAAGACGCCACGGCATTACCCCTTTTTTACTCAATTCTTGATGAATTACCCTCTTGCCTTGCCAACAGTTGAATCACTTCACTCTGGTAATGAAATTTCTCGTTACTTTCCTAGTTGAATGATCGTCCATCACCCTACGCATTGAAAAACATTTGAAAATTTGTGATCCATTTGTTCTTTGTAGGAACAGTAATACGTTATTGCTTTAAAGATTGTGACACGAAACTTAATCCGGTATAGATAGACCCCAATCTTCGTGCCTATTGCCAAACGATCCGTGACATTTAATACCGTGGGTTAATAATTTTCGTTTGGAACATTTTAAAATTGAATATTTTGGACGGCTTTCGTTTGGGCAAGTTCAGATTTCCAAATCATAAAGAACATCCAGAAAGAAATTAGGCACCTGTTTTCTACGGACAACGACACATCTGTAAGACTCAAGAGAGAGAATTAAAAAAAAAAAATCACTGAATAAAAAGGCACCTAAGTTTTGTTGATATAAAGAAAATATGCTCGGGTATGACAAGCTTGCGAGTATTTTTCATAAAAATTTCATTCAAGAAAAATGTTGTTCTTATGAAAAACTCATCACATAATTGGTGTAAAACGAGCGATGAAAGGAAAAAGTAGCATGTTTATCTTACAAGTGAAAATGCCTGGTATGGAGTCGTTGATAACAAAAAGACGAGGAGAATTTGTAAATTTCTAGTTGGACATGTCCGACGCATGCGTTTGTGCCCACTTTTATAAGCAGCCGACAACTTGATTCTATTTCCATGTGACACAACCTTGCTTGTGCCCACTTTTATAAACAGCCGACAACTTGATTCTATTCCCATGTGACGCAACCTTTCTTCAAATCAATTTGTCGATATCTGCATATATTTGTTTTATTAACCTAACTGAAGCTAGTGATTATTTAAACTTGATTGACAAGAAGTTACTTTTGATTAACAGTCCAAATTTTAGGTTCTTTTCAACAACATAAATGACTTACGATTCAACACTGCTGGGGGGCAGCCTCCCATCCATATTTATTAATATGAACAAATAGCTACACTATACAAAACATAGCAAAACTTGAACCACAAACACCGAGAACATGGTTATAAAATTGGGCATCCATTTAAATCTGAACTGTTGTTGCTTCCACCAGCACCACAACTCAGTAATGGAATTCTTGGGTTTAATTTTGAATGCCAAACTTTCTGCAAATTAGTAACCAAACAGATTTAGCTAAACGGCACAGTAAAAACAAATGGCAACTAGATTCTATTTGACTTTTACAATTGGCACACATGTTGCCATTTGAAACCAGAGCCTTAGTGCATGGAAAGTGACAATATTGCAAGAAAAAAAAAAAAAAACTTGATAAGAATATTGCTGCTGCCTAGATTTTGGACATAATATGTATGAGCTTGGTCCCAATTTTTGCGGGTACTTGTAGGTGTAGACTAATACCATTTTGTGTTTTCTCGTTGACAAGCCGTATGAAACTAGAAAATTTATTTTTTTTTCTCACTAAAAAAGTTTGTGACCCCTTTCTGAGGAGAAAAAGAGGTTCAAGCTACTGAGGACTCGCTTTTGGGTTTCAACATCACAGAAAAAGGTCTCCACCTTTCTAATTTTGCATACCAACATATATTGATCTTAACGATGGTCAAGATAGCCTGCATTTACCATTATTATGTACCTAATTTAGCTCAAAAAGATCAGTCAAGTGGAAAAAAGTACGTAAATGATGATATCTCTTTGGTTATATTTATATTCCTAGCAATGCATGATTCTGTTTCATTTCATATAAGGGGCTACAACGAGTATGGAAGCAATCCCTCAGGAGACAATAGGTTTTTCTCAAGACCTGACAGACCTCTGCAGCAATGCAATAGATGGGAAGCAAACGTCAGATGACAATGTTGTCTTGATAAACAAAACAGAAGAGGATAGGAACAGGGCAACCCAATCAACGAGAAGAGGGCAAAAGGTTAGAGCTCCTCCACTGAGCCTACAGACTTGCAAAAAATTCCTATTTTCATATTGATTTTGAAGATAAATTTTCTTCATTTGTACATCGGTGCCCTTTCAAGTTTAAAATTTTATAACTAGTATCCCTTCGCTTGAATTTTATAATTTGTGGCTTTGCCCCTGGCGAGCATCTTAAGTCAAACTCCTGCAACAGGCCACAATGAGATTTGATCCTACGGCCGGCCTCGCTCAGCCTATCAGTCAAGGGTCTTACTTACTTCCTAATATTTGTCCTAACATCTTTGCTTTAGACAGGTCTTACTTTGGTTAATTGGGTCTGGTAAATAATGGCACATCTTATTAGTTCTCAAGTCGAAGATTGGACTGAGCCCAAATCCAGATGCATATGATCAATAAAAATTCCCTTATTTGGGTCTTGTATGTGGCTACTTCTACTAGCTTAAAATATCTACCCCTTGCATTACTGATGAGTGTCTGCATCATCTAATGCCACCTAAAATGGATAGACCTTCAACTAGAGAAGGACCACATAATTGCAAACGCTATTTATTGTTTGTTTACAATAAAAAGATGCTTCTATAATATGCTTCTTCCGTTAATTAACATCTTTCTTTGATCAGTTTTCCACATTCATCCATATGCTTGAACGTTTAAACTAACACGAGATCCCGCGATCAACCAAAATTTAAAATTTACGGATCTAAAAACCTTGATGTGATTTTTGTGTGCAAGGGATTACCATTTACCAAAAGAATTAAAGCCTTCCGCATCCCTCACATAGGGCAGAGAGCGACACTTAACCTTTAAATTTGAATAGCGATGAGGCAGAGAGCGACATTTTGTCACTTGAAGAGTAGAAACCAAAGTTGCATATCATAGATCTGCCAAGATGGGAATTTTTATTGTTTATGGAAATTCCAGATCTGGAGGTGCATATCATAGATTGGGTCACCCAAATTAGCTTAGTTTAATCAGTTTGTGCTCATCATTACCTACAATAAACAATTTTCCTAGGAGAAATTAATTCTATTTGTGTACCATTTTAGCTTCCGCATTCGGATCTAAAAAAGGAGGAGTTAACACTTAACAGTAAACACATTTAGTTCATGGATCCCTTTATCTTCCCATCATCCTCTCTCTCTCACTCTCCCTCTCTCTCTTTCTTTCCTTGAATATTATCTATATATTATCCATGCATATTGTTTGGCTTTCCATTTACATGTGAATATATGATGAGAATGAGACTGTGGTTTGGGGACTCTTTATTTTTATGTTAATTTTTGAGGTTGGGACTTGTCCAACCTGGGAAGATCCTTACGAATATGTACATGTTAATATGCATTTGCATGACATTTTGCGCTAGTTTCTTTCTTAATCACCCCATTAGGAACCCAAATGAGTGTCTCGTTATATTGCTTGATTTTCTTCCATACCCAATGGTGGAAGAAATATATCTCTTGTGGCAAACCAAATTATGACATTTTATGTTTTTATATAAATCATATTTTTCAAAACATTTTTTAAAAGAAACCTTCTAAGATGACCTTGGAGACTTAGCTTAGGCTCTTGCATGAGTCCAAGCTCCCTTCCGGCCTATATAAAAAGTGAAGTCGGCTATTTTCAATTCACTTCTTGATTTCAATACTCATGAAGACATGTGTATATACATGTTATATACGTATGTGTGCACATGAATATCTTTCTTTGTTATTCTCTTTTTATGATTTAACATATCCTTTTACAAACTCTCATGTACGCATATGTAAATATATATACGTGTATTCCATTTTAAATCTCTCTCTTTCTAAAATGATATTCTCTTCTCTATTTGATTTAAGCTTCATTTTCACAAGGTTTCATATACATATCTATACATATATATACATATGTATATATAAATATGTATATGAATATGTACCACTCTTCCTTTTAAATCTTTGATTTTATGATTTTCAAGATCTCTTTCCCTCTCTCTTTCTCTATATCTCTCTTGGGATCAAGTCTTTCATATTTTCCATTATTTCAATATTTTTCTTTATCATTTAAGATTTTAATTTTTCATTTGCCGACTTCATTAAGACCACAAACCAAGTAATTACCCAATATTGGATTCATGTTTGATAGGTCTACAATCCCAATCCATTTTCAAAAACTTTTCCTTTATATATATGATATTTACAAAAACAAAAATCTTATATGCATGTTATGGTATGAATGCCTTAGATGAATGTTGTGGTAGGAATGCTTCATTCTCTTTCAATCATATAGGATCAATGCATCCATTCATTTTCACTTCCACTCAATTTCACTTACGATTACAAACACATCTCCAAAACAACTTAAGTTAGATGGGATGAAGCTCTAAGTAGGTGGTAACCGAATTAGAGCAAAATCTCAAACCTACTTAAAGTCTTAAGAGAACACTAAAGTGATTTCAAAATGATTTCATAAGTTTTTCAAATGATATTTACTAATTCCACTTTTACCTCAAAACATTTCACATTTTCAAGCAACTCTTCAAGAGTCTTTTCAAAAGTTTGAAACATCAACCTTTCAATATTTTCTACACCGCATATAGAATCAAAAGAGATGTTCAAGTTAAAACAAAATGCATCAATAATAAACATAGCCCTTGGGTTGATTACTCCCGGTAAAGGCACCGGGAACGGTCAACCCTCGTACGGACGGCGAGCCCCTTTCTTTCCTATTTCAAAACAAAAACCTTATTTTTCTGGAGCACTCCAAAACCAATGAAAATTTTGGGATGCATACAACGCCCGAGCAAAATGGTATGGTGGAAAGAAAACATAGAGCCGTTACAGAATTAGGACTCACTATGTTATTTCATAGTCATCTTCCAGCCCAATACTGGGTTGAGGCTTTTTCAACTGCAGTCTGGCTTATCAACCGACTTCCATCACAAGTCTTGCACATGCGAAGCCCGTATGAGTTGCTTTATAAGAAACAGCCTGATTACTCTTGTCTTAGAGCTTTTGGATCTAGATGCTACCCTTACCTTAGAGGATATACAAATCATAAATTTCAACCAAAGTCGTTGCCTTGTGTGTTTATTGGATATAGCAACTATCATAAAGGGTATAGATGCCTATATCCTCCCACTGGTCGTGTATACATCTCCCGTCATGTCGTGTTTGATGAAACCCATTTTTCCTACAAAAATACCATGCCAACTCCTACACCCATAACCTCTAATGCTGACTTTGTATCCTTTTCAGATTCGCCAAATGATTCTCATCTTGAATCCCAACGTTTAGCCCAAATGCATAATACCGAAGTTCCTTTCCCTTTGCCTCCTACACCTCCCATACCAGCACCGCCATCACCTCTTCAACTCGAGCCACCTAGTTTACCATTAGTCCCATCAACTACCTCCGCCTCCACTCACTCTATGACCACTCGATCCAAATCTGGTATTATAAAACCTAATCCTAAGTTTGTCCTCGCCACCTCATCTATTCCCCTTGAACCTTCCCATTACACTCAAGCCCTTAAACACCCAGGCTGGTATCAAGCTATGAAAGACGAAATGGCCGCTTTACATGAAAATCAGACTTGGGATCTCGTGCCTCGTACACCCAACATGCATGTGATCGGGAGTCGCTGGGTTTTCAAAACTAAACTCAAAGGAGATGGGCAGCTTGAAAGGCTCAAGGCACGTCTAGTCGCTCAAGGATATAACCAGGTTCAAGGTTTGGACTTCTTGGAAACTTTTTCCCCAGTAGTTAAATTTGCTACTATAAGAATCGTTCTCAGTCTTGCCCTTGCATTTAATTGGCCTCTAAAACAGTTAGATGTCAAAAATGCATTTTTAAATGGGCATCTCCGTGAGCTAGTTTATATTCAGCAACCTCCTGGATTTCAAGATCCGTCGAAGCCTGATTATGTATGCAGATTAAATCGAGCTCTTTATGGTTTAAAATAAGCTCCTCGGGCATGGTATGACATATTTGCACAATTTTTATTTTCTATGGACTTTGTTGCCAGTGTCACCGACCCGTCTCTCTTTGTCCGTAGACATGACAAAACAGTCACTATTCTATTACTGTATGTTGATGATATCATTCTTACAGGGAATTCTCATTCTTTTCTGACGTCATTCCTCGTCACCGTCAAACAACAATTTGCTATGAATGATCTTGGTGATCTACATTATTTCTTGGGGCTTCAAGTTGAACGGACTTCCAATGGCTTGTTTATGCATCAGTCTAAATATTCTCAAGACATTATCTCTAGAGCACAAATGCAGCAATGTAAAACAGTGAGTACGCCTATTACTGTCGGTTCCAAATCTCTAGAGGGCATCGATCCACCTTATTCCGATGCCACCGCTTATCGAAGTCTTGCAGGGGCACTTCAGTACTTAACTCTTACACGACCAGATCTCTCGTATGCAGTAAATTTTGCATGTCAATTCATGCATGCCCCAACGATGAAGCATTTTCAAATCTTGAAACGCATTATTCGATATGTTCGAGGCACGTCTCAATATGGTATCCAGTTCTATAAATCCCAAGATTTTACTCTTCGTGCGTATTCTGATGCAGACTGGGCGGGTTGTCCAGATACACACCGATCGACTTCTGGATATTGCACGTTTCTTGGTCCAAACTGTTTATCTTGGAGTTCTAAGAAACAACCGACTGTTGCTCGCTCGTCTTGTGAAGCTGAATACCGAGCCCTCGCTGGAGCAGCTTCATTTTACAAGATCTCGGTGTCTACCTCTCCAAAGCGCCTATTCTTCCGAGTGACAACATTTCAGCCCTTCATACCACTATCAAGCCAGTTTTTCATTCCCGTATGAAACATTTGGAACTTGACTATCATTTTGTTCGAGAACAAGTCGCATTGGGGAATATGGATACTCAATTCGTCACAACCGAAGGGCAGCTTGCAGATCTTTTTACCAAACCCTTGTCTCAGCAACGTCTCACCTTTCTCATTTGGCATCTTGGCTTACGTATGCAACCTTCCCTTCGGTTGAGGGGGGATGATAACACATCAAATAAATTCAGCAATAATGATGCTCAAATCAAGCAAGAGGAGAACGCACCAACAGCTAAAGTCTCGGGTCAAAATAAAAGGCAAGAGAGACAATCAGATCTTGAAGACTTCAATTCTGCCATTAGGAGTTGCAATAAAAAGGAGAAATGGACGCCAGCCATTAAAGCTCCAAATCACGCACAAGAAGAGAAACCGATGCCAGCTGGGAAGACGGTTTCTCTAGCTCACGCAGTCTCAAGTGCATTAGGGGCAAGTAATAAAGACGCTAATAAAGGAAGAAAAATTCCAGGCGAAGGCTTCTCTCATTTAGTAAAGGAGAGAGTTAAGGAAATTGACGAGAGATTCTGAATTTAATGTTGATTCAAAAACTTGTATAAAATTCAACGTGAGAAAGGAAACCAGTCCATCAAGAATTGATGACTGAGTCGTGGAGTAGGAACCTCTTTCCGAACTACCTTAATTCTTGAGTCATCTTCTTCATTCCTCTTATTTTTTCATTGCCCTACGCCGTTCTCCTTCCTTCTGAAGGCAGCAAGCGATGAAGCTCCGGAACTTGGGCGAACTGGACGAAGGGGGTGGAAGCAGATCGCGCACATGAGCGTTGCGTTGGCCAGTTGGGCCGCTGCCCTAGCTGCAGGAAGGGGAATGGTGGAGGGCGTCCAGCGTGAAGAGAAAGAGAGTAGTCGGGCTGGGTCGAGCCCGAGACAAGACCCAGGAAATCAGGCTGGGCCCGGGCATTGGGTGTCTTGCCCGATCAGGTCGGGCCCGAGCCGAGACCCATGATATCGGGCCGGCCCGACCCAACGCCCACCCCTAGTTGTTAGGGCCTATGAACACTCTAATTAATATCTCGATGCCTTGCAACTTCAAGTGGCTTCTTGTTTACTTTACTGAGCACTCTCTTGACGATTGCACGCTTTAGTTTTGTCTCATCCCTGCAGGTGTATTCAAACCACAGTAATAAGAACGTAACTATGTTGTTTCAATACGAATCTAACAAGCAGTTGAACCAATGCAATAAAGATCGGTTGCAGTCTTTCAGAATCGAATTGGCGGTGAATTTGGTCGATCCAGCTGAGAATTTTCTTTTGAAATGGATATAGATAAATCTATAAAATTGATGAAAATTAAAAAAAAAAAATCTTAAAATTACTAAAAAATAGCTGTTAAAAGTGGCATATGGTGCTGTTGAATCGGTCACCAAATAAAATCGATAGGACTTCGTAGCATTTCCTCACCTCTTCCTGGTCCTGCTTCTTGTTGGATTCATGCTTCTTAAATGCAGATTTGAAGCAGCCGTTCTGGTTGCGAACATCTGAAGGTTCCACACCGAAGAACACCGGAACCATCTCCTTCCCAAGCTCCACGCTTTTGGTGATCTCTTTCAAACACCATTTTGATTCTGCATAACGTTGGGAGAAGATAGGAACACAGATCTTGGACATCTCTATGTATTCGAACAGCTTGTTGATCTCCTCCCCTTTTTCCAACTTCTCACTGTCTATGAAGGTGGAAATGCCATGCAGTTCAAGGTCATCATAGAGATGCCTAGTGATGCCCTTCCTGGTGTCCTCGCCTCTGAAGCTAAGAAACACTTCGAACTCGAATCCACTACTTCCAGGTGAGGGCGATAAAGGTGTTAATGGCTCCGCCTCTTCCCCTGCCTCCGTTTTTTCTCTTGTTTCTCCAAGGCAGCCAGAAAGTTGCCTCAAAAGTGTTCCCAGAACATTAATTTCCAGGAGGAAATCCTTGATTCTTTGGAGGAAGACACCAAAGAGAAAGGTGGCAATGACTACGAATAAAGCGGCAAATATCTCCATTTTCCTCTTGTTCTTCCAAAATGTAAGGTGGCATAAATATGCGACTTTCCTAGGCACCAACACCGCCCACACAGAATATTAATAATCACAAGAGGAACACAGAGTGATCATCAACCTCATGATCAACCAAGAGAGAAAGAGGCTGGTAGAATTGAGGAGAAATTGAAGAAGGGGAAATTTATGATTCTTTGGAATAATTGTCCATGGAAATGTGTCAGAACTTTTGGTATGGTTGGTCAACAAGCTATGTCAAGAGGAGCACTTGGAAAATTCTGTAGGTCGGCCATGATCTGCTTCTGCTGAAGTGGACGGTGTCCTTATTTTTGTTTCCAGGGTCCTGCATTTCGAGATTTTACCAAGACAGGCATATCCATCTAAATTTTTGTTTTAGTATATATAAGATTCAAATGACAAGGGGGGAAATTTTTCTCAAATAATATAGAACTGTTTAATTTTTAATTACCAAATATGTACAATTCTGATATTCATATTTGTTGTTTAGGTTTATAGAACTCCCACTACCTGGGCGGAGCGAATATGGCCCTCAGGAATTATTATTTATTCGTTTCAACCCCAATTTGGCTCCATTTCGTCTGGGCAAGATCTTTTGATTCTTTGATGGCTTCAAAAGCACATTTAAAGATGCAAAATGACAATCGCATGCGTTTTTCTGCTAACAAACTCATAAAAATACATCTACCTAATTAGATTACAACAAAAGGCATATAAACTTAATTACATAAAGTCGTCAACAATTTTTTTTTTCTTACTTGAGAAAAAAGGTATAGCTGTTGCAGTTGAGATCCACCAGATAATCACAAGCGATGTTGTTAATATATGTAGAGGGAATGATCCTTTTTTCTTTTTTTTTTGCAAACTCGGTTAAAAGAGTCTGTTCCTTTCGGTATATACTCACTCCTCCTGTGTTTTCCGTCAGGAACAACATGGACTTTTTTTCAAGAATTTAAATAAGCATGTAATATCAAATAACTCATCAAAAAAACAAAGAAGGTCCAGAGATAATTAAGATTTGCATGCTTCCTTTATTTACAGAAAGCCAAAATAAAAAAAAATCATGAAAAGCCGTTTTCTTTTTCTTTTCCTATATAAGATATGTAGCTAGCTGCAATCTGAAATTGGATATAATCGTTCAACCATATGCACAGTGCCCGATAATATTCTTAATTATAAGAAATGGTAGTCAGAGCCACCGAAAAGTTACATAGACTTTAATGCTTTACTTTTAAAAAGAGATATGGGCATTAGAGATTCAGACGAGTAGGAGAATTATTCACACAACTCCAACTCCAGCTAGAGCAAAAGCACCCCACCCCGTTGAGGAGAGTTGGGTCACCATTCCATGGACCTGGATGGACCTAGGTATTAACTATATATTTAGCATCCCATGAAAAAAAATTTCTGATTCCACCCTCGACTGGGGTGTACAATATTTGACATGTCATAACAGTGATCATGCGGAGTACTTCCTTTGGGAAGAATTGGCCTCTTTTAAGTGCAAACACCGTCCATCTCCCTGGATGTGATAGCTACTACCAACCACCGATCTCAAGAAATACTTCTACATTTTTCAGTTGGGACACATCCATTGTCACCTGCATTGTATAGCAATGTGCTCCCTCCCCTATGTTCATAATGCTCTCTTCTCCCAACTTCAATCGGACAAAATGACGATCTTTAACTTCTACAATTTTCTCAAACAAAGTAACCTCATCGGCAACGATTGCAATGCAGATGGGTAAGAGGACCGTCTTCAGAGTCAACGACACCCTTGCTGTTCTCAACCGACTAAATGGCAACCTGGGGAGCATAAATTGCAACTGCTGTTGTCCTTTTGCTGATCCTGGCACTAAAGACCCTAATATCTTCAACCAATATAGGTTTTCAAAACTCATCTCCTGAGACAAAGAAGTTATTCATCATAGATTATTTAATTTACATGTATTATTGGAATCATTCGAATAACAATAAATTACAACAATATAAAAGATCCATTTGTTAAAGGGGATTATAGTGCGAAGATTGGTAGTTCGCACCCTAACCCAGCCAATTTAGAATTTAAAAATTTGTGATCCCCACTATTCTCGATTAATCCTGTCGACTACTTCCTTATGCGTGAACTTTAGTTCTTTTCTTGTTTATAAGTTGGTCAATTTGTTTTCAAATAACTATCTATCCATTTACATATACATTCAAAACAATTGCTAATTATATATGTGTAAGAAAAAGTAAATTAACATTATTGGGTCTTTTCAAACATTGGTGGGGTATGGTTCATCGTCTAGCTCATAAAGGGAATTGGTAAAATCTAAAGATATCTTAGTCAAATATTGTAATTTTGTGGTCCTTATTCGATGTATATAATGTTATAGAAAAATAT
The DNA here is from genome assembly GCA_011799765.1 of Nymphaea thermarum. NCBI lineage: Eukaryota > Viridiplantae > Streptophyta > Magnoliopsida > Nymphaeales > Nymphaeaceae > Nymphaea > Nymphaea thermarum. The sequence goes on along the minus strand of JAANDH010001351.1, from coordinate 37,899 downwards.
ATTGTTGCATGACAGTTTTTCTCAAAGATAGTGACCTTATATATATATATATATATATATATATATATATTCTCTGTTACTAGATTATACACACAACGTGCAAAAGAAATAATTAACTTCTTAAGTCTATGCACCACTAATTTTAGTTTCATGAAAAAGTAAACTTAATTGATAAATTATTAAATGATGTACACATATTTCTAAGTACCTATGCTTTTGCCACAAAAAATATTTCATTAAAGGCACCGTATAATTCAAAATATTGTTCACATGTATAGTGTTGCTCCATTTACAAATAATTAGGTCCGGTTTATAACTCTATGTTTCAGCCTTTTCTAGTTCTAATTTTCAGCTCAGCCACATATAGTCTCATTATAAGCAATAAATACGGTGCTATTTTCCAATATAATGAATAACAATATAACATATATTCTGTACATACCTTGAACACTTTGTTTTTGAAATCATGACTGAAGTGGCAACACCCCGTGAAATCACAAGGACCAGGCAGTTCTAGCACTTCCAGGTTGCTTGAAATATTTTCTAGGCCAGGCACATCTTCCAGCTGCTTGCAACAACCCAACCACAAACTCTTCAAATTTTGCAAATTTGAAATATCCATTTTTCTCAAATTGGTGCATGCAAAAGCTTTAAGATGGCGTAGAGAAGAGGAAAGCTGAGGAAGGTACTCAAGCCCCTTGCAGTCAGTCAAATTAAGAAACCTTAAGGATGACAGACGAGCAAAATCTGGTAGAGCCTCGAGGTTTGGGCACCTTATTGTTAATGTCTGAACATGTTTCAAGGACCCAATGGAGTCTGGTAGAGCTTCAAGACTGTTAGACGACACCTCAAATTCTCTAAGTTTCTTCAAGCGTCCAATCGAAGTTGGTAGAGCCTTCAATTTTGCTGATTGAATTATGAAGAAGTAAACGTTTTCCAGCTCTCCAATGGAATCAGGTAGAGTTTCAAGGTTCACGCATTTCAATTCCAACTTCGACATCTGTTTCAGTGATCCAATGCAGTCAGGCAGAACTTTTAGATGCTTGCTCCTGACCTCTAATTGAGTAAGATTTTCCAAGGACCTCTCAATCCAATTGGGCAATTCTTTCAGCATTTGACATTCTAGTCGCAACTCTTTGAGCTTTTCCATCCTTCCAACACAATCGGGCAAGTCTTCAATTGTAGCATCCTTCAAGCGAAGAATTTCTAGGGCTTTGTGAATTTGGTCAGACAAGCCATGCAACTCCGAAGACGAACCTGTAAATTCAATAAAACAATTTGCTGCAACATGTGGAAGGTCGATCTCAGCGACTTTTAAATTGGTTCCAGACATTTCCAGCCGTTGTATAGAGCTCAATTGTCTTATGGAAATAGGTAATGCTTTTATGAATTTGCAACCTTTCAAAGACAACAGACGAAGGTTGTGAAGTTGTCCAACTGAATCAGGTATGGCCTCTATTCTTGTATTGTCTAGAATAAGCTCCTCCAGTTTCTCCATGTCTCCTAGTCTTTCTGGCAAAGCACAAAGAGAAAAACACCCACTAAGGTCAATTGATTTCAACAACTTAAGCTGTCCAATTGAATCAGGTATGCTCTTTATTATGGTACCGGCAAGAATAAGCTTCTCCAGTTTTTCCATGTCTCCTAGTCTTTCTGGCAAAGAGCGGAGAGAAACACACTGTTCAAGGTCAAGCGATTTCAACAACTTTAGCTGGCAAATGGAATCGGGGAGCTCTCCCAATTTTTGTGAGCCACATAAAGACAGCTCAACAAGGTTGGTGAGCTGTCCAATAGAATCAGGTATGACCTCAATCTGGTTGGCAGGTATGGACAGAATGCGAGGGCAAGAAAGGTCAATCTTTTTTAATGACTCCATGTCGCCCAAGCCTTCCGGTATAGAACGAAGTTTCAAGCATCCCTTCAAACAAAGCATTTCAAGAGAACTTAACCGGCAAATGGAATCAGGTAGCCTCTCTATACTTGTAAAACTGAGATCAAGCTTCTTGAGTGATCCCAATTCTCCCAATCGCTCTGGCAAAGAGGAAATTTCCCAACACCAAGAAATATTAAGGACCTCAAGTGAACTCAATCGCCAAATTGAATCCGGTAGTATCTGTAGCAACCTACAGCGGGAGGTGCTTAAATGTTTCAAGTTCTTGAGTTTCCCGATTGATTCATCTATTGTAGTTAATGCTGAGCAATTTAGAAATCGCAATGTCACCAAGCTTGTCGTATTCGTGAAATCAAAGGTAATCTTTGTTTTCACTCCATAAATTGACAGAACTTTCAATCTTTCAAAGGCCTGCATGCAAAAAATAAATATTTCCAATGGGAACAAGTCATGAGAAGAAAAATAAAACTACTTCCTCATAATATACTGACCTTTAATCTAAGAATTGGGGCCATGTTGGTTTCATAGAGGTCAAGGATGACAAGCTTCTCAAGATTAAATTCAGATGTTGGGGAGTCAAAGTGGCACCTTTCCAACTGCAACCATTTCAGATCTGTGGGAAAACATGGAAACGTGCATTGGAAGGTCACATTTTTAGCGTTAAGATATCTCAGGTTGGGCATGTTTTCAAAGCATTGGGCACCAACTGTACAATAATTCTCATAGAACGAAATCTCAATTCCTTCGGCATCAATAGTCTCTGGTCCCTACACAAAATAAAGATTTAAAGTAATTAGCATACCTTAGTTATGGAATCAGAACATACATTGAAACAATTCTCGTTGCTTGTCATTAAAATTAAATTAACTAGATAAAAAAATATTTTCTTTATTTGTAAATTTCTTAAATTCTATTTCACACAAATCATTATTATTCTTGATAAAATTGCAAGGACTTAGTAGTAAAATCGATTTATTTTATTTTAGAAAAGCTAGCACGAGCTTTTCTGACAACTGCATATCGTAGTAAAAGTGTTTCTAATACTCAAGTATTTGGAAAGTCAATGCAGTCCAAGAATTATAAAAGAAATTCGGGTTAGTAGTATAAAAGTGACAAAGTTAATAAGCAGCACCTTAAAGTGACAAACAATTAGCAATTAAACTAGAATAAACTAAACCACCAGATCTTAAAAGTGTTTGATAGAAGTGTTCGAGAGGACAGAGGCAGAGGCAGGGGCTTTGGTCTTCCTTAGGATTTTAAAAACTTCAAAAAAATTTATTTTTGTCTCTGTTAAGTTTTTGAAACTATAGTTCGACTCTTTCGACAAAAAAATTCTGGCTTTGCCCCTGTGAAAGGAAGTTTTGTGAATCAAATCCCTCTACTTAGGTTTTGAAGGCCAAAGGTTTCCAAATCCACCAGATCTTATCCTTTGATTGATTTGGATTCTAGAGTCATTGAGATTTCTTATATCATATTTATTTTATTAATTATTTCATATGTTACTTTTCGGTTCTTATGGATCTTTAATAAGGAGGCCCCCTATTTAATGGGGAACTAAGCACACGGTTCAGATTCGATTTATATGCCAGCTTTTACCAATTCAGTTAATTGAATTGTATGTAGTTGGATTTGGATTGGGACTGAGATTTGGACTAGCATAGCTAAAATCAGGTGCTTATATGTAGTCAGACTAGATTTCAGTGGATCTCACTCGGATATTGAACTTTGATTTGATGATCTGATTCAAATGAGATCAATAATTGGGTCCAAGTTTTTTCACCAAACCCAGCCCCACACACACACACACACACACACACACACACACACACACGGAGACACACACAGAGAGAGAGAGAGAGAGAGAGAGAGATTACAATTACCTTTCTTTTAAGTAAATCTCAAGAGTCTTGGTTATTCCACAGTCTACTCTTCTTCTGAAGCTTTCGAGAGCATTTTTCATCAACTATGGCTCTCCCCATGTCTCGTATTTGATCATGCATCTCAAATACTTCATATTTCTCATCCTTCTCATTAATTGCATGTATCTTAACGAGAGACCTTCGTTCAAGTACCGTAATTGCTGCCTTTGGGAACCAGTCACAACCCTCCCACATGTAAGTAGCATATTGCCTCTTCTCACCAATAAAAAAACATGCAATATCTAGAAATATTTCCTTCTCCTCATCATCTAAACTGTCATAGCTTAGCATCAATCTCTGTTGGACTTCCCTACGGGGGATCTTTTTCAGCTTCTCTAATGTATCTTTCCATTCTTGTACATTCTTTGTGGAAGACAAAAGCGATCCAATCACTTCGAGGGTTAATGGCAGCCCACCAGCTGCTCGAACAAATTCCTTTGATAATTGGACGTACTCTCCTTGTGGTAATTCACCGTTGAATGCATGAAGCATGAATAACTCTCGCGATTGATCTTCATTCAGTTCTTGTGGTTTGTAAATTTTATCTTGTTTCAGGTCGTGGGAAACCAGTACCCCCTCATCTCTAGTTGTTATTATGATCACGCTTCCTGAGCCAAACCAATCTCTCCCACCAGCCAATGCATCAAGTTGTTTTTTGGAATCAACGTCATCTAAGATAAGCAGAACTCTTTTACGACTGGCCCTTTGTTTGATCAAGCTTACTCCATGTGCAACATCGCTTAAGAATATATTTCCGTCTTTGAAAATTTCAAGAAAGACCTGCTTCTGTAAGTCGACCAATCCATTGGGTTGTCCAGATTTTTCCCTTATATTTGAAAGAAAACAAGTGGCGCCATTAAACCCTTCCGCTAAGTCATTGTAAACAGCCTTGGCAATCGTTGTTTTTCCAAGACCCCCCATACCATGGATGCCAACCACACGAACATCCTTATTATTGCCTCCATTCTCCAACATTTTCTTCACGTCATTAACACGAGTTTCAATTCCGACTGGATGCTTTGCCACTTCGAATGGCTTCTTGTTTGGTCTGGTTAACACTCTCTCAATGACTGCACGCTTTAGCTTTGCCTCATCCCTGCAAGTATTAATTTCTCCCACGCATGACAAACTATGGACAACAGGAAAAAATGAATTTATGATGCTCCTTTAGCAGATCCAATATGAATGTCTGCATATGTGAAGGACAACATAATCTTCTGTTCATTGGTTAAGAAATTTTATGAAGAAAAACATGTGTCCATTAATTTTTGATTTTTCATAAAATCTGATGCATGCTTTTTGGGGAAACATGATTTTTCTTTTTATTAGTTGCTTAATTAAGTTTTTCAACGAAAAGATCACGTCTATATAGTAGTCAATTTTTCAACACAAAGAACACGTCTATATAGTAGTCAATTTCTCAACACAAAATCACTCCTTAAATTTTCTCATTTTAACTGTTAGTAGCTTTAAGGGTGTGTCTCGGTTAATTCAGTAAAATAATAAAGTGGAAGATGAATTTGAGAAACTCGAATGGTGAAGGACGTGTTTGATTAATATAGCTGATATGATAATGATTTTAATGGAAAGCATCCGCCTGGTTAGACAACACAAGCAGAAACTAAGCATATGAATAACATATGAATGGAGGTAAATGAGAAACAATAGACAACAAAGCATCCGCCTGGTTAGACTTTAAATCTGGAGAGAGAAGTGATTAAACTTTATTTATACTATAGAGAGAAGAGAGAGAGAGAGAGATACCAGTTCATTTCCTCTAGAGTGATGCCAGAGAGGCATCCGACTTTCTTCAATGCTTCCCTCCAGTTCCTAACCTCCTCTTGGTCCTGCTTCTTGTTGGATTGATGATACTTAAACACAGATTTGAAGGGGCCGCTTTGGTTGCGGACATCGGAAGGTTCCACACCAAAGAACACCGGAATTATCTCCTTCCCACACTCACACTTTTGGTCACCTCTTTCAAGCACCATTTTGATTCTGCAAAGCCTTGGGAGAAGATGGGGACAAAGATCTTGGACCTCTCTATGTATTCCAACAGGTTGTTGATCTCCTCCCCCTTTTCCAACTTCTCGCTGTCTATGAAGGTGGAAATACCGCACTCCTTGAGCCCGTCAAGAAGATGCCCAATGAAACCCTTTTGGATGTCTTCGCCTTTGAAGCTGAGAAACACTTCAAACTCGGATCCACCAGCTCTTGGTGAAGGTGTTAATGGCTCCACCCCTTCCCCTGCCTCCATGTTTCCTCTAATTCGTCTATTAACATTTTGGTTGGGAGAAAATTGCCTCAAAAGCTTCCGGAGGACATAACCAAAGAGGATGGATAAAGCAGCAAAGGTCACCATCTTCCTGGTCATTGCTTGGAGAACTAAGAAGGAAGATGATAAAATTAGGCAAGCCTTTTGTGGTCAGCAACGCTGCCTCCACACAGAATGTTAATTGCGATCACAACACTAGACACACAAAATGATCACTCCTCTTCACCCAACAAGCAGGAAGAAGGCAGGAGATCAACAAGACATATCGAGGAAGCTTCTGGCTGAGCTTCTTTTGGTGGAACAAGGGCTCTTAATTATTGGCGGAAGATGCCTTGGCAGTACCCCCTTTTTACCCTCCTCTAGATAAATTTTATCCCTTGCCTAGTCGACAGTTGAAACTTTCTCGTAAATGAAATTTCTCGTTACTTTCCTAGTTGAATGATCGTCCATCACCCTACGCATTGAAAAACATTTGAAAATTTGTGATCCATTTGTTCTTTGTAGGAACAGTAATACGTTATTGCTTTAAAGATTGTGACACGAAACTTAATCCGGTATAGATAGACCCCAATCTTCGTGCCTATTGCCAAACGATCCGTGACATTTAATACCGTGGGTCCAACACTGCTGGGGGGCAGGCTCCCATCCATATTTATTAATAGGAACAAATAGCTACACCGTACATAACATTACAAAAATTGAACCACAAACACCGACAACATTGTTATAAAATTGGGCATCCATTTAAATCTGAACTGTTGTTGCTTCCACCAGCAGCACAACTCAGTAATGGAATTATTGGGTTTAATTTTGAATACCAAACTTTCTGCACATTAGTAACCAAACAGATTTAGCTCAACGGCACAGTGAAAAACAAATGGCAACTAGATTCTACTTCACTTGAAACCAGAGCCATAGTCCATGGAAAGTGATAATATTGCAAGGAACAAAAGAACTTGATAAGAATATTGTGAATATTGCTGCTGCCTAGATTTTGGACATAATATGCATGAGCTTGGTCCCAATTTTTGCGGGTACTTGTAGGTAGGTAGACTAATACCATTTTGTGTTTTCTCGTTGACAAGCCGTATGAAACTAGAAAATTTATTTTTTTTTTCTCACTAAAAAAGTTTCATTACAAAAATTTGTTTTTCAAAAAAAAAAGGCTGAATTCAAAAATATTTAAGGCATGTTTTGATTGTTAGAACTAAGTTGGACTTACTGTTGTTTTTAAGTTTTTATGGAACAAACAAATGACTCAAATTTCAAATCACTTGTTCATCATATTCAAACACGAGTGCATTTGTGGATATTTCTCTTTTGTTTTGGCAGGAAAACAATGCACATCCACTGTAGTCTCGGGTGCAAGTGCTTTCTCTGGCTTTTCCTTCAAACCTGTGTAAAACTTAGAGCAGCATCACTAAGGATCAACAGACAGACCTCTTGTTGACTTGATAAACAAAACAGAATAGGATAGGAAGAGGGCAACACAATCAACGAGAACGGGGCAAAAAGGGTAGAGCTCCTCAATTGAGCCTACAGACTTACAAAAAAATTCCTGTTTTCATATTGATATTTCAGATAAATTTTCTTCATTTATGCATCGGTGCCCTTTCAAATTTAAAATTTTATAACATCTTTGCTTTAAACAGGTCTTACTTTGGTTGATTGGGTTTGGCAGAACTTATTAATTCTCAAAACGAAGATTGATGGATGCCTTGTTGGTGGCATTTGGCGGGGTGGATGGATGGCTCTTGGATCCATAAATTTCTTTAATGGTACTCTGGCCACGGGAAGCATCCCCCCATAGAATACACTGACTTGAATGGCGGTGAGTTATTGCGTGGAAATTGAGAGAAGGGTAGAGCCCACTTGTGTTGTGGACAATTAATGCTGTTTGACACTTAGCCTTTACTTCCCACGAGACTCTGTCATTTGAAGAGTAGAAACGAAAGAAATCTAATGTTAGGTGCATTACTTGGAAGCAACTCTTTCTGCATATTGAATGTTAGGGAAAATGAACCTTGACGTATATGGCACTTTGTCTAACCAAAAAGACAGAAGAGATATTAAAGTGTTCAATTTTTCGTCTAACCAAAAAGACAGAAGAGATATTAAAGTGTTCAATTTGAAAAAAGGTAATAATAGAAAAAAAGGATAGCTTACCAGTTATTTAATATATACTTGTGTGCGCACTCACCGGAAACAAACCCAATACATCTTGATAAAAAGAATATTAGGAAGGTGATACCAACCCTATTATACAGCTAGGCACAACCATAGATCCCACCCCACACACTAACAAGGTTAGCACAAGTTTAAGCATCCAAAGCGATGCTACTCTAAGCTGACTTGGGATAGTAAAAAATATAATCAATTAAGTTCCCTTGGTCAACCGTGAGCCCATTTGCAGGCCCCTCAATTAACAACATTAAATAAGGGTACTGCAGGGCCATTTGTTGCAGTATTGACTGCAAGCAGTCAGCTGGCAGACCATTAATGGCGCTCATTAATGCATATCACTATACCAAAGAAGAAGGATTGTGGAGCATTTATTGTCCAGCTAACAAGCAATCAAAGTCATGTATTATTGTCCTCTCGGCCTTCAAACGTTTGCGCAAGGTGCAAGCCTTGAGGCAAAAAGAAAAGTTAAAAAGAAAACAACAACAATATTTAATATCGGTTGCCCAAGGTGCTTAGTAGTTAGTTTTTGTGCTTGTGTTGATATTAGATATATATTTAAAAAAAAAAAACAACAATAAGATCCCATTTGATGCATAAGAAACATACCATACTGTATAATGTCAGTTTTTTTTCAACTTTGTGCGGTTTTTCCTTGCACCATCAAACATAGGGAATTTTGCTCTGTTTTTTCAATGAAATTAGAAAAATTTCAATTTGCTAGCTTTTGTTGTACTAATAGCCGAATCTGTTAAGTGATTTTTTCTCATCACTGCTTATTTACGGAGGGGTATGCTGGCCATCAAATAATCTGCGGAAGATTGGACTCCTTCGGTTTTGGTCAAGAAAACTCTTCAAAGGAGAGTGCTGCAAAAGCTTTGTTGGTCCGCGTGAAGTTGCTGGGATCCATGAGCATATTCCTTATCAAAGGTGCATCTCCGTCATAAGTTGTGGATTCACATAATTCACTTCTTCCTCTTCTTTAAACAAATCAATATGATGATCCTGTTGTTGCCCTTGACCTGATTTTCGTTCGGTTTCGTAACCTGGTTCAGTCGAAGCCTCCATCCACGACTCTGTGCTCTCTTGAATATTTGGTGAGATGCACAGATTCCTTCAAATAGAGATTTTGATTACATATTCGGTGCCTATCTTTTCAATCCAATCCCTTGATTTTCTTTGGAAAGGTGGTTACTTACATTTGATTGGACTGTTTTAGAAGATGCAGCTTGCAGAGGAAGGAGGCAGGAGATCGATATCGAGGAAGCTTCTGGATGAGCTTTCTTCGGTGGAACAATGGCTCTTCATTTATGGCTAAAGACGCCTTGAGATTACCCCTTGCCTAGTCAACAGTTGAATGATCATACATCATATAAAATTGTGATATATTTATGCTATTGCTTTGAAGACTGTGACATATTTATGTTATTTAATGATCTACCTCAGTCTTCGTGCTGAATGCGTTCACATTGCCAAACGATCAATAACATTTAATACCTTGGGTCCGCCATGTTCTGCACCATTCATAAAATTGATGTGACCCTTGCTCTTTAACCAAATTGACGAATCCACCTTAATAATTTTCGTTGGGAACATTTAAAAAACTGAGTTTATTCTCCAAAATTGTTGTCGTTTCACAATAAAATTCTGTAAGTGGCCTTAAAAAAGAAAATTTAATTGCAATCTTTACCAGTTACCTGTTCCAAAGGATGTCTCATCATCATTTGAAATGCTAAATTATATTGAAACCTACGGATCCTTCGATTTAGCAAATAAATAACTGAAACCAAATAAATAGACAAAAAGAAGACACAAATAAATAACTCTGAACCAAAAAAACGTTGTTGAAAGAAATAATCATGAGAATGAATCTTACTGGTAGAGTTAACCAAGGATCTTGAGGACCATGTTTGAAATTGGCTAGACCAGTCGAAGTCTTGTTGGACATTTTCTTTGTTTGTTTATATATTCATGAAAATAGTCTTCACAACCAAGAAATTAGACAATTTATATAAAAGGTCATTTTTAAGTGCCTAACTGAGATTTCTTAAAAGTAACTAAAAAGATACATGACTTCTATGTTGATTTTAGAAATTTTAGACATAAAGACACATCTAGATCACTAACTTTTACCAAAAAGGTAAACTGTGCGATTCGGATTTAGGACGTGTATTTCTTATATGTATAGGCAATAAAGCACGAGTTTGTTCCAGCTTTATATATATATATATATATATATATATATATATATATATATATATATATATATATATATATATATATATATATATATATATATATATATATATATATTAATCACATCATCAACAATTTATGATGATGCAGATTGAAGGTGTTTGATTAAAAAACTGTTTTATGGAACAACAAATGAATCAAATTTCAAACCACCTATTCATCATCTTCAAACATGAGTGCATTTGTGGATATTTCTCTTTTGTTTTGGCAGGAAAAAAATGCACATCCATTGTAGTCATCCATTGTAGTCTCGAGTGCAAGTGCTTTCTCTGGCAAACCTCTGTAAAATTTAGAGCAGCATCACTAAGGATCAATAGACAGACCTCTGCAGCAATGCTGTAGTTGGGAAGCAAACATCAGATGACAATGTTGTCTTGATAAACAAAACAGAAGAGGATGGGAACAGGACAACACAATCAACGAGAACAGGGCAAAAGGGTAGAGCTCCTCAATTGTGCCTACAGACTCACAAAAAGTTCCTGTTTGCTTGAATTTGATATTTTGTGGCTCTGCTCCTTGGGAGCATTATAAGTCAAAGTACTAAGCACGTCCTTATCTGAATTTGTTCCCTCTCTTGACACCCTAACACATCCTCCACCTTTCTTTCTATCAATTGCTCGAGATGGTAAGACAAGGAGTGAAGAGAGGCAAGGTAGAATCAATAGGATATTCGCTATGTTGTTCCTCTGTTTCTTGTGTTCTTCCTTTTCTATTCATGATTTTGATGTTCATATAGATAAAACAAGAGTAAAGTCTGCCTGGAGCTTAATTTAGAAGTTAATTTTTGACATGTTCAAGTGACCTTGATTTGCCTCGCCCTTCATTTGTTTGATACATATGCATACAAATCTCGCAACATGAAGATATATTTTGGAGCCACAACTTTAAAAACTATGACTAATGTTTGTATCGGGCATGGAACCATTAATACAGTACCTCTTCACATCAACATTTTGGTTGCCAAAAAGTCTTCTTAAAAGTGCTCGAGGGGATAAGACCAAAATATTTCACCATTTTCCTCTGGAACTGTTAGGAGGTAAGGTGAGAAATAACTACAAAAGACATACATTTTTTTAGATTACAAAGACAGCTTCCTTTTTTTTTTTTTTTTTTTTCTACTGCGTATCTAACTCCCGCTACCCAGGCTTAGTGTTTTTGAATGAGGCGAATATGGGTCTCAAGAAAAGCCAAAGGTCGTTAAGTGGGATTTTAAATAACTGTTCAATAGTCGTGTATGCCAGGTGAAATATACTGCGAAAAGAGTCCATTCTTTTAAAAAATAATTATCTACTGGCAATTCTAATTTTCTTATATATATATATATAGATCTCTTCAATATTGCCTTTTCATCCAATGTTCTTAATCTCAATTTCTCAAGCGTTGTCACTTGGTTCTGGATACGCGTGTATACGAGAGATTAATGACCAACAATGAACTCTTTTAACAATTAATCCATCAGCAGCTACTGTAATGTAAGCTTCAAAAACATGACTTTTTTTGGTCAGGAAAAAAAAAAACTGTGCATTTTGGCATGTACTCACTCCTGTGTTTTCTTCCATCAAGAACAACATGAAGGGGTTCTGTAAATTATTTTGTTAACCAAGCGGTAGTTTGGTGTTCCTCAAAAGTTCAGCGGTGCTCATAACATTGTTTTTAAGTGTGAGCAGGAAATGTACTTTTTTCCAAGATTTCAAAATAAGCATGTAATATCAAACAACTAATTAAAAAAACGAAGAAGGTCCCGAGAAAATTAAGATTTGAATGCTTCCTTCATTTACAGAAAGCCAAAACAAAACAAAAAAATGATGAAAAGCCGTTTTCCTTTTTTTTTTCCTATATATGATATGTATGCTAGGTTCTAGCTGCAATCTGAAAGAAGATATAATCGTTCAACAATCTGCACTTTGCCCAACAATATTCTTAATTATAAGAAAAAGATATGGGCATTAGACATTCAGGCGAGTAGGAGAATTATTCACACAACTCCAGCTAGAGCAAAAGCACCCTTGATCAGACTTGGGTCACAGCTCTAGGATGGACCTAGGTGTTAATATTTAGCATCCCACGAAAAAAAAAAAAATTCTAACTCTACCCTTGACCTGAATGCACAATGTTTGACATGTCATAATAATGATCATGCAGGGTACTTCTTCTAAGTGCAAACACCGTCCCATCTCCCTGGATTTGATAGCTAGTACCATGGCTCAAAACGTACAGATACATTTTGCAGTTGGGACACATCCATCGTCACCTGTATTGTATAGCAATGTGCTCCCTCCCCTCTGTTCACAATGTTCTCTTCTGCCAAGTACAATCGGACTTTATCACGGTCGACTTCTGCAATTTTCTCAAACACAGTAACGTCATCGGCAATGATTGCTATGCGGATGGGTGAGAGCACCTTGTCCAGGCCCAACCTCAGCCATCCTCCTCTCAAGCAGCTAAATGGCAACCTCGGGAGCATAAATTGCAGCTGCTGTTGTCCTTTTGCTGATCCTCGCACTAAAGACCCTGATATCTCAAACCATTCTAGGTTTTCAAAACTCATCTCCTGAGACAAAGAAGTTATTCCTCAAAGATTATTTAATTTACAGGTATTATTGAAATCATTCGAATAACAATAAACCACAACAATATAAAAGATCCATTTGTTAAAGGGGATTACAATGCTAAGATTGGTGGTTCGCACCCTAACCCTGCCAGTTTAGAATTCCAAAATTTGTGATCCCCAAGATTCTCGATTAATCCTGCCGACTACTTCCTTATGCGTGAAGTTTAGTTCCTTTCTTGTTTATAAGTTGGGTCAATTTGTTTTCAAATAACATTGGTGGGTCTTTTCAAACATTGGTGGGGTGTGGTTCATCGTCTAGCTCATGAAGGAAACTTGCAAAATTTAAAGATATCTTTGCCAAACATTGTCATTTCTTGGTCCTTATTAGATGCATATAATGTTATAGAAAAATATACTGTTGCATGACAGTTTTTGTGAAAAATAGTGACTATATATATATATATATATATATTCTGTTACTAGATGATACATACAACGTGCGAAAAGAAATAATTAACTTCTTAAGTATGTACACCACTAATTTTAGTTTCATGAAAAAGTAAACTTAATTGATAAATTATTAAATGTTGTATATATATTTCTAAGTACCTATGCTTTTGCCACAAAAAATATTTCATTAAAGGCACCGTATAATTCAAAATATTGTTCACTTGTCTAGTGTTGCTCCATTTACAAATAATTAGGTCAGGTTTATAACTCTATGTTTCTCCCTTTTCTAATTTTAATTTTCAGGTCTGCCACATATTGTCTCATTGTAAGTAATAAATATAGTGCGATTTTCCAATATAATGAAGAACAAGATAACATATATTCCGTACATACCTTGAACACTTTGTTTTTGAAATCATGACTGCAGTGGCAACACCCCATGAAATCACAAGGACCAGGCAGATATAGCACTTTCAAGTTGCTTGAAATATTTTCAAGGCCTGGCACATCTTCCAGTTGCTTGCAACCACCCAACCACAAACTCGTCAAATTTTTCAAATTTGAAATATCTGATATTTTTCTCAACTTGGTGCATCCAGAAGCATCAAGCGAGCGTATAGAAGAGGGAAGCTGAGGAAGGTACTCAAGCTCCTTGCAGTCAATCAAATCAAGAATACTTAAGGATGAGAGGCGAGCCAAATCTGTTTGTCCAATAGAAGCAGCGAGAATACCTTCTAGGTTCTCGCAACCACTCAGATTTAGATGACTAAGTCTTCCCAAAGACTCAAAAAATGCTGCATCCAAGTACTTTAATTTTTTGCTGTAGAACCAGAAGGTTTCAAGATTTTCCAATCGTCCAATGAAATTAGGTGGAACTGTAAAATTATCGCAATGTAAATGCAACTTTTGTAGACTTTGTAATCTTTCCATAGAGTTGGGAAAATATTTGAGGCGATGGGAGTCCACTTCAAAGTATATAAGACTTTTTAATTCTCCAATAGAATCTGGTAGAGCCTCGAGATTTGGGCACTTCAACTGTAATGTCTGAACATGTTTCAACGATCCAATGGAGTCAGGTAGAGCTTCAAGACTGTTAGATGACACTTTAAAATCTGTTAGTTTGTTCAAGCGTCCGATCGAATCAGGTAGAGCTTCGAGGCTCATGCAACGTAGCTCCAACTTATTAACTCTTCCTAGTAATGCAATTGAGTTCGGTAGGGCCTTCAATTTTGCTGATTCAATTTTGAAGAAGGCAACATTTTCCAGCTCTCCAATGGAATCAGGTAGGGCTTCAAGGTTCTCACACATGAGACTCAACATAAGAAGTTGCTTGAGCGACCCAATGCAGTCAGGTAGAGCTTTTAAATGCATGCTCATGACCTCTAATTGAGTAAGATTTTCCAAGTACCCCCCAATCCGATTGGGCAATTCTTTCAGCATTTCACATTCTAGCCGTAGCTCCTTGAGCTTTTCCATCCTTCCAACACAATCGGGCAAGTCTTCAATTGTAGCATCCTTCAAGCGAAGAATTTCTAGGGCATTGTGATTTTGGTCACACAAGCCAAGCAACTCCGAAGACGAACCTGTAAATTTAATCAATTTAATTGCTGCAAAAGGTGGAAGGTCGATCTCAACCACCTTTAAATTGGTTCCAGACATTTCCAGCCGTTGTATGGAGCTCAATTGTCTTATGGAAATAGGTAACGCATTTATGAATTTGCAACTTTTCAAAGACAGCAGATGAAGGTTGTCAAGTCGTCCAACTGAATCAGGTATGACCTCTATTCTTGTACCGTCTAGAATAAGCTCCTCCAGTTTCTCCATGTCTCCTAGTCTTTCTGGCAAAGAGCAAAGAGAATCACACCATCTAAGGTTAAGCGATTTCAACAACTTCAGCTGACAAATGGAATCAGGTATGACCTCTATTCTAGTACCGTCTAGAATAAGCTCCTCCAGTTTCTCCATGTCTCCTAGTCTTTCTGGCAAAGAGCAAAGAGAATCACACCGACTAAGGTTAAGTGATTTCAACAACTTCAGCTGGCAAATGGAATTAGGTATGACCTCTATTCTTGTACTGTCTAGAATAAGCTCCTCCAGTTTCTCCATGTCTCCTAGTCTTTCTGGCAAGGAGCAGAGAGAAAGACAACTATTAAGGTTAAGCGATTTCAACATCTTTAGCTGGCAAATGGAATCGGGGAGCTCTCTCAATTTTCTTGAGTCACATAAAAGTAGCTGCTCAAGGTCGGTAAGCTGTCCAATAGAATCAGGTATGACCTCAATCCATGTCCTAGAAAGGTCAATCTTCTTTAATGACTCCATGTCCCCCAAGCCTTCCGGTATAGAACAAAGTTCAGTGCCTCGTAAAACAAGTATTTCAAGAGAACCTAACCGGCAAATGGAATCAGGTAGCCTCTTTACACGTGTAAAACTGAGATCAAGCTTCTTGAGTGATCCCAACTCTCCCAATTGCTCTGGCAAAGGGGAAAATTCCCGACAATAAGAAATATTAAGGACCTCAAGTGAACTCAATCGCCAAATTGAATCCGGTAGTTTCCGTAGAAAGTTACATTCATGAATCCATAAATGTGTCAAGTTCTTGAGTTCCCCGATTGTTTCATCAATTGTACCTAATGCTGAGCAATATTCAAATTCCAATTTCACCAAGCTAGGCATATTCGTGAAATCAAGGGTAATCTTTGTTTTCACTCCATGAAGTGACAGAACTTTCAATCTTTCAAAGGCCTGCATGCAAAAAATAAATATTTGCAATGGGAACAAGTCATGAGAAGAAAAATAAAACTACTTCCTCATAATATACTAACCTTTAATATAAGAATTGGGGCCATGTTGGTATCGCTGAGGTCAAGGATGACAAGCATCTCGAGATTAAAATCAGACGGCGGGGAGTCAAAGTAGCAATTGCTCAACTGCAACCATTTCAGATCTGTAGGGAAACATGGAAACGTGCCTTGGAAGTAGACATTTTCAGCTTGAAGATATCTCAGGTTGGGCATGTTTTCAAAGCATTTGGCACTAACAGTACAATCATTCAAATAGGACGAAATCTGAATCCCTTCGGCATCAATTGTCTCTGATCCCTGCACAAAATAAAGATGCAAAGTAATTAGCATACCTTAGTTATGGAATCAGAATATGTACATTGAAACAGCTCTCATTGCTTGTCCCTAAAATTAAATTAATTAGATAAAAAATATTTCTTTATTCGTAAATATCTTAAATTCTATTTCACACAAATCATTATTATTCTTGATAAAATTGCAGAGGACTTCGTAGTAAAATGGATTTAATATTTTAGAAAAGCTAGCATGAGCTTTTCTGTCAACTGCATATCGTAGTAAAAGTGTTTCTAATACTCAAGTATTTGGAAAGTCGGTGCAGTCCAAGAATTATAAAAGAAATTCGGGTTAGTAGTATAAAAGTGACAAAGTTAATAAGCAGCACCTTAGAGTGACAAACAATTAGCGATTAAACTAGAAGAAACTAAACCCCCAGATCTTAAAAGTGTTTGATAGAAGTGTTTGAGAGGACAGAGGCAGAGGCAGGGGCGGCAGGGGCTTTTGTCTTAGGATTTTAAAAACTTCAAAATTTTCTATTTTTGTCTCTGATAAAATTTTGAAACTATAGTCCGACTGCTTCGACAAAAAAATTCTGGCTTTGCCCTTTTGAGAGGAACTTTTGTGAATCTAATCCCTCTACTAGAGTCATTGAGATTTGATATATCTTATTATTATTTCATATGTTACGAATCTCCAGTCTTTTGGATCTTTAATAAGGATGCCTCCTATTTAATGGGGAACTAAGCACACGGTTCAGATTCGAGTGATATGCCAGCTTTTACCAATTCAGTTAATTGAATTGTATGTAGTTGGATTTGGATTGGGACTGGGATTTGGACTAGCATATCTAAAATCAGATGTTTATATGTAGTCAGACTAGATTTCAGCGGATCTCACTCAGATATTGAACTTTGATTTTATGATCTGATTCAAATGAGAGGGTCCAATTTTTTTCACCAAACCCAGCCACACACACACAGAGAGAGAGAGAGAGAGAGAGAGAGAGAGAGAGAGAGAGAGAGAGATTACAATTACCTTTCTTTTAAGTAAATTCCAAGAGTCTTGGAAATTCCACAGTCTACTATTCTTCTGAAGCTTTCGAGAGCATTTTTCATCAACTATGGCTCTCCCCATGTCTCTTATTTGATCATGCATCTCAAATACTTCATATTTCTCATCCCTCTCATTAATTGCACTTATCTTAACGAGGGACCTTCGTACAAGTACCGTAATTGCTGCATTTGGGAACCAGTCACAACCCTTCCACATGTAAGTAGCATATTCCCTCTCCTTACCTGTAAAAAAACATGCAATATCAAGAAATATTTCCTTCTCCTCATCATCTAAACTGTCATAGCTTAGCTTCAACCTCTGTTGGACTTCACTTGAGGGAATCTTTTTCAGCTTCTCTAATGTATCCTTCCATTCTTGTACATTCTTTTTAGAAGACAAAAGTGATCCGATAACTTCGAGGGTTAAGGGCAACCCACCAGCTGCTCCAACGACGTCGTTTGATAACTGGGCATACTCTCCTTGTGGTTGTTCACCATTATTAAATGCATGAAGCATGAATAACTCTCGCGACTGATCCTCATTCAGTTCTTGTGGTTTGTAAATTTCATCTTGTTTCACGTTGTGGGTTAGCAGTACCCCCTCATCTCTAGTTGTTATTATGATCACGCTTCCTGAGCCAAACCAGTCTCTTCCACCAGCCAATGCATCAAGTTGTTTTATGTTGTCAACATCATCTAAGACCAGCAGAACTCTTTTACGACTGGCCCTGTCTTTGATCACATTTTTTCCTTGTGCAACATCACGTAGGAATGTATTTTTTTCTTTCAAGATGTCTTCAATGAACTGTTTTTGTAAGTTGACCAATCCATTGGGTTGTCCAGCATTTTCCCTAACATTTGAAATAAAACAAGTGGCGCCATTAAATCCTTCGGCTAAGTCATTGTAAACAGCCTTGGCAATCGATGTTTTTCCAAGACCTCCCATACCATGGATGCCAACCACATGAACACCATTAATATTGCCTCCTTTCTCCAACATTTTCTTCACGTCATTAACACGAGTTTCAATTCCGACTGGATGCTTTGCGACTTCGAATGGCTTCTTGTTTAGTCTGGTTAACACTCTCTCAATGACTGCACGCTTTAGCTTTGCCTCATCCCTGCAAGTATTAATTTCTCCCACACATGACAAACTATGAACAACAGGAAAAATGAATTTATGATGCTCCTTTAGCATATGAATGTCTGCATATGTGAAGGACAACATAATCTTCTGTTCATTGGTTAAGAAATTTTATGAAGAAAAACATGTGTCCACTAATTTTTGATTTCTCATAAAATCTGATGCATGCTTTTTGGGGAAACATGATTTTTCTTTTTATTAGTTGCTTAATTAAGTTTTTCAACAAAAAGATCACGTCTATATAGTAGTCAATTTTTCAACACAAAATCACTTCTTAAATTTTCTCATTTTAACTGTTAGTAGCTTTAAGGGTGTGTCTCGGTTAATTCAGTAAAATAATAAAGTGGAAGATGAATTTGAGAAACTCGAATGGTGAAGGACGCGTTTGATTAATATAGCTGATAAGATAATGCTTTTAATGGAAAGCATCCGCCTGGTTAGACAAGACAAGCAGAAACTACTATGAATTTGAGAAACTGGAATGGTGAAGGACGCGTTTGATTAATATAGCTGATAAGATAATGCTTTTAATGGAAAGCATCCGCCTGGTTAGACAAGACAAGCAGAAACTACTAAGCATATGAATAACATATGAATGGAGGTAAATGAGAAACAATAAACAACAAAGCATCCGCCTGGTTAGACTTTAAATCTGGAGAGAGAGGTGATTAAACTTTACTTATACTATAGAGAGAAGAGAGAGAGAGAGAGAGATACCCGTTCATGTCCTTTAGAGTGAAGCCAGAGAGGCTTCCGACTTTCTTCAATGCTTCCCTCCAGTTCCTAACCTCCTCTTGGTCCTGCTTGGATTGATGATACTTAAAGGCAGATTTGAAGGGGCCGCTTTGGTTGCGGACATCGGAAGGTTCCACGCCAAAGAACACCGGAATTATCTCCTTTCCACACTCCACACTTTTGGTCACCTCTTTCAAACACCATTTCGATTCTGCAAAGCGTTGGGAGAAGATGGGGACAAAGATCTTGGACCTCTCTATGTATTCCAACAGGTTGTTGATCTCCTCCCCCTTTTCCAACTTCTCGCAGTCTATGAAGGTGGTAATACTGCGCTCCTGAAGCCCATCATGAAGATGCCCAGTGAAACCCTTCCGGGTGTCTTCGCCTCTGAAGCTGAGGAACACGTCAAACTCGGATCCACCAGCTCCCACCCCTTCTGCTGCCTCCTTGCTTTCTCTTATTCGTCTATTAACATTTTGGTTGGCAGAAAATTGCCTCAAAAGCATCCTGATGAAGAAATCCTTGATTCGCGGAAGGCAGACATAACCGAAGAGGATGGATAAAGGTGCAAAGATCACCATCTTCCTCATCTTTGCTTGGAGAACCAAGAAGAAAGATGATAACACTAGGCAAGCTTTTTGTGGTCAGCAGCACCGCCTCTTAGAAACAGTAGACACAAAAAACTGATCACTCTTCCTCACCCAAGAGGCTGGAACAAGGCAGGAGATCAATAAGCTAGGCCAGTTTTTTGGGACAATAATATATTGTTGGCCACGTTTACTGTTTACGGTATATTTATGCTTAAATTTTGTTTTCTTTTTAAAATAAAGTAACATAAATGGCCTTCAATTTTCAGATAGCCAGGGAAAGAAAAAAAAGAGATCTCATTGAACGGAGAATCTAAATTTGCTTTCGAAAAGTGATTATAACTACATGACACTCTCTTTTTCTTTTTTCCAAATTACTGTCATGAAAAACAGCACTTGAACAATTAATCACTTGTATAATTTCCTGAACTTAGTTTGGAGAACGAAGAAGGAAAGTGGTAAAATCTGGCAAGCTTTCGTGGTCACCGACGCACAAATGATCACCCCTCAACCAAGAAGCAGGAAGAAGGCAGGAGATCGGTAAGAGATATCGACGAAGCTTCTGGATGAGCTTGCTTCGGTGGGACAACGGCCCTTAATTTATCGCGGAAGACGCCATGCCATTATCCTTTTTTTACTCTGTTCTTTATGAATTACCCTCTTGCCTTGCCAACAGTTGGATCATTCTGGTAACTGAAATTTCTTGGTACTTTTCTTTTGAATGATCTTCCATCGTCCTTCCTTGCATTAAAAAGCATTCGAAAATTAGTGATTCATTTTTGCTTCGTAGGAACAGTAATACATTATTGCTTTAAAGATTCTGACACGAAACCCAATCCGGTATATAATACATTATTGCTTTAAAGATTGTGACACGAAACGCAATCGGGCATATAATACATTATTGCTTTAAAGATTGTGACACGAAACCAATCCGGTGTAGATCTACCCCAATCTTGGTGCCTATTGCCAAACGATCCGTGACATTTAATACCGTGGGTCCGCTATGTTCAGCTCCATCCATAAAAGTGATGTGACCCTTGCTTTTTAACCAAATTGACGAATCCACCTTAATAATTTTCGTTTGGAACATTTAAAAATTGAATATTCTGGATGGCTTTCGTTTGGGCAAGTTCAGATTTCCAAATCATAAAGAACATCGAGAAAGAAATTAAGCACCTGGCTTCTGCGGGCAACGAGACATCTATAAGACTCAAGAGAGAGAATTAAAAAAAAATCATTGAATAAAAGGGTACCTAAGTTTTGTTGATACAAAGAAAATATGCTCAGGTATGACAAGCTTGTGAGTATTTTTCATAAAAATTTCATTCAAGAAAAACGTTGTTCTTATGAAAAACTCATCACATAATTGGTGTAAAACGAGCGATGAAAGGAAAAAGTAGCATAGAAGTGAAAACGCGTGGTATGGAGTGGTGAATAACAAAAGGACAAGGAGAATTTGTAAATTTCTAGTTGGACATGTCCTGGGGCCACTTGAATAAACACCTGACGACGACTTGATTCTATTTCCATGTGACATAACCTTGCTTCAAATCGATCTGTCGATATTTTCAGATATTTGTCTTATTAACCTTACTGGAGCTAGTGATTATTTAAACTTGATTGACAAGAAGTTACTTTTGATTAACAGTCCAAATTTTAGGTTCTTTTCAACGATATAAATGACTTGCGATTCAACACTGCTGGGAGGCAGGCTCCCATCCATATTTATTAATATGAACAAATAGTTACACTATACAAAACATTACAAAATTAAACCACAAACACCGAGAACATAGTTGTAAAATTGGGCATCCATTTAAATCTGAACGTTTATCGTTTGGAGCCCATTCATTTTTCAGTCCACAAAGCTGACCGGGGAAACTTTAGGCCGTTTGGCATAAAGTGACACGAATAATTGGAGCCCTGGAATATGCTAAAGGGGAAAGGCAGAACCCACTTTAATTTCCTCCAAAGATGCAATAAAAAAAGAAAAATGAAGAGATCCTGTAAAGGACAATAATTCTTCTTCCACTACCTTTGCTTCCATTCATTTTCCACGACTTGCCCTTTTTTCTTTGGATTGTCGGTAGAGGCAGAGAGCGACTTGCCTGCTTGTGGAAGACGCCATGGCATTGTCCCTTTTTTACCCTGTTGTTGATGAATTACCCCCTTGTATAGATATTTGTTTTATTAACCTAACTGAAGCTGGAGATAATTTAAACTTGACGAAAAGTTACTTTTTATTAACAGACCAAATTTTAGGTTCTTTTTAACAATATAAATGACTTACGATTCAACATTGCTGGGGGGCAGCCTCCCATCCATATTTATTAATATAAACAAATAGCTACACCATACAAAACATTGCAAAATTGAACCACAAGCACCGAGAACATAGTTATAAAATTGGGCATCCATTTAAATCTGAACTGTCGTTGCTTCCACCAGCACCACAACTCAGTAATGGAATTCTTGGGTTTAATTTTGAATATCAAACTTCTGCAAATCAGTAACCGAACAGATTTAGCTAAACGGCACAGTAAAAACAAATGGCAACTAGATTCTATTTGACTTTTACGTTTGAAACCCGAGCCATTTGAAACCAGAGCCTTAGTGCACGGAAAGTGATAATATTGCAAGAAAAAAAAATGTTGACAAGAATATTGTGAATATTGCTCCTCCCTAGATTTTGGACATAAATATGTATGAGCTTGCATTATGTATCATAACAATGGTCAAGTTAGCCTGCATTTGCCATTATTATGTACCTAATTTAGCTCAAAAAGATCAGTCAAGTGGAAAAAAGTACGTAAATGATGATATCTCTTTGGTTATATTTATATTCCTAATTATATCTCTGGAGCCAATAGTTTTTTCTCTTCTCCTTATACAGGGTTGCTTTGGTATGTATTTGGTTGGGCGCCCCTTTTTCCGAATCAATTGTCCTAAAAATGGGTTTTCCCTACTTTGAGCATGCCTCCATTTGGTTTTCGTATCCAAATTAAAAATACTTTTATAATGTATGTACATAATTAAGTAGAAAGAATAGTATGTATGCATCATGAGTTTTTTTAATTTTATATCAAAATTAGCTCCAGACAAATATGGTCTTTATTACTAAAAATAATTGCAAATCTTTTTGTCATATCAGCCGGCCTCGTAACACACAATATGATATATGCTGCATTCTTTTTTTCTTTTGAAAAAATGGCAGTGATGTATAGGGGCAGTGGCAGGTGTGGGTACCATGTGAGCAATTGCCCACACAGACCCACAAAAAAGTTCATACTTTCATATTGATATTTTGGGAAAATTTTCTTCATAATTAGTACATGTTTTTGCCCACTAAAAAATTAAAATTTCATAACTAGTTTTCTTGGATCAGAATTATCTGGATCTGCCCCCAAGATCATGCATGTGTTTCCTAATAAACTATAATTAATTGTAAGATGACATACACATATTTAATTCCATTGCATGAAAGACATATTTTAAGTAATTATTTGAATTTCTCTATTTTCGTCTCTAATTTAACCTTGTCTAAATTATACCATTTCCAGCTCATACAATGTCTTATATTTGGTTATCGAATACTAGTTAGTAAAATTCTAGAATTAAAGTGTTTAATGAGGTCGGAATTGTAAAATTCTAGAATTAAAAGTTATCTTTTTTTTTTTTTTTTTTTGATAAAGTGAGAATTGCATTATCAAACAAAAGATTTTGATTCTGAAATTAAGGCTTATTTTTAAGCCAAAATTCCGGAATGATGATTTGACCTTATGGTGTCGAATTACTATTCAAAAATCTTATAACTTTTTTGTTTTCCTTTATGGTAAGTGTAATGACGGTTCTGATTCATTTATCTTTACTACAAACACGTCATTTTCATTTCTGAAATCAAAATTTCTCACTATTAAACCCCACGGAAAACTAGAAGTGGAATTTTAATTTAAATTTCAAATCCAATTTGAAATGATACTATTGCCTCTCTCTGCTCTCCCTTTTTCTCTCTCACAAACTCTCAGCCATCGACTCTTTCTCTCATTTTGTGCAGGTTTCCGAATGGACCCAAGGGCAGTGCTAGTTCTTTCTGTCGGTTTTAGGAGAACCCAAAGCTGAAATGCAGCAACACTCCCCATCAGTTTTAAAATGACCCAACAGAACCAGCGCACTATGTTGAAGGTGTTTGATTAAAAATTTGTTTTAAGTTTTTTATGGAACAACAAATGAATCAAATTTCAAATCACTTATTCATCTTCAAACTCGAGAGTTCTTTCTCTCGCTTAATCTGTGTAGTAAAATTCAGAGCAGCATAACTAAGGATCAATAGGCAGACCTCTGCAGCTATGCAGTGCCATCAAAAGACCACGTTGTCTTGATAAAGAAAACAGAGGAGGATAGGAACAGGGCAACACAATCAACGAGAACAGGGCAAAAGGGTAGAGCTCCTCAATTGAGCCTACAGACTTACAAAAAATTCCTAACTTACAAAAAATTCCTATCTTCATATTGATATTTCAGGTAAATTTTCTTCATTTATACATTGGTGCCCTTTCAAATTTTTAAAATTTTATAACTAGTATCCCTTAGCTTGAATTTTATATTTTGTGGCTCTGCTCCTTGCGAGCATTATAAGTCAAACTACTAAACACGTCCTTATCTGAATTTGTTCCCTCTCTTGACACCCTCACACATCCTCCACCTTTCTTTCTATCAATCGCTCGAGATAGATCGCACAATAAAGAAAAGGAGTGAAGGAAAGGCAAGTTAGAATCAATAGGATATTCGCTATGTTGTTCCTCTGTTTGTTGTGTTCTTCCTTTTCAATTCATGATTTTGATTTTCATAGATAAACCAAGAGTAAAGTCTACCTGGAGCTTAATTTGGAAGTTAATTTTTGAGATATTCAAGTGGCCTTGATTTGCCTCGCCCTTCATTTGTTTGACACATATGCATACAAATCTCGCAACATAAAGATATATTTTGGAGCCACAACTTTAGAAACTATGACTAAATGTTTATATCGGGCATGGAACCATTAATAAAAGTATTATAAACTACGGTAGATGATGTTGTGGTTCATCCAATGGTTCATCTCTTTATTAATCTCAATTTCTCAAGCGTTGTCAGTTGGTTCTGGATACGCGTGTATACGAGAGATTAATGACCAACACTTTTTATCAATTAAACCATCAGCTACTGTAATGTAAGCTTCAAAAACATGTCTTTTTTTGGTCAGGAAAAAAAAAAAAAACTGTGCATTTTGGCATGTACTCACTCCTGTGTTTTCCATCAAGAACAACATGAAGGGGTTCTGTAAATTATTTTGTTAACCAAGCGGTACTTTGGTGTTCCTCAAAAGTTCAGCGGTGCTCAGAGTGAGCAGGAAATGTACTTTTTTCCAAGATTTCAAAATAAGCATGTAGTATCAAACAACTAATTAAAAAAACAAAGAAGGTCCGGAGAAAATTAAGATTTGAATGCTTCCTTCATTTACAGAAAGCCAAAACAAAACAAAAAAATGATGAAAAGCCGTTTTCCTTTTTCTTTTCCTATATATCATATGTATGCTAGGCTCTAGCTGCAATCTGAAAGAGGATATAATCGTTCAACAATCTGCACTGTGCCCAACAATATTCTTAATTATAAGAAAAAGATATGGGCATTAGAGATTCAGGCGAGTAGGAGAATTATTCACACAACTCCAGCTAGAGCAAAAGCACCCCACCCCCTTGACCAGACTTGGGTCACCATTCCATGGACCTGGATGGACCTAAGCATTAACTATATATTTAGCATCCCATGAAAAAAAATTCTGATTCCACCCTCGACTGGGATGTACAATATTTGACATGTCATAATAATAATGATCATGCGGAGTACTTCCTTTGGGAAGAATTGGCCGCTTCTAAGTGCAAACACAGTCCATCTCCCTGGATGTGATAGCTACAACCAACGACCGTTCTGAAGAAATACTTTTACTATTTTCAGTTGGGACACATCCATTGTCACCTGCATTGTATAGCAATGTGCTCCCTCCCCTGTGTTCACAATGTTCTCTGCCCCCAAGTTCAATCTGACAAAATGACCATCTTTAACTTCTACAGTTTTCTCAAACACAGTAACGTCATCGGCAATGATTGCTTTGCACATGGGTGAGAGGACCTTGTGCAAGACCAACATCAGCTGTGCTCTTCCCAACCAGATAAATGGCAACTTCAGGAGTTTAAATTGCAGCTTCTGTTGTCCTTTTGCTGATCCTGGCACTAAAGACCCTGATATGTTCAACCATTGTAGGTTTTCAAAACTCATATCCTGAGACAAAGAAGTTCATCTTCATAGATTATTTAATTTACAGGTATTCTTGGCATCATTCGAATAACAATAGATCACAACAATATAAAAGATCCATTTGTTGGTATCGTTCCTTATGCATTGTGTGTGTGTGCGTGCATTATTGACATGGATTTCTTTGGCTGCTCCATCCTCTTCCAATTACGTTGGCCTCAAATGAAACGTATGATGAATCTCACCAGTTCTCTCCACCGCACAACATTGTACAAGTCAGTTTTGGAATCGAAGAGGCCAGCTGCCAATCCAATGTGTTGGGGAAACACTGAATTGCTTGTGAATCCGTAAAAATAATAATGAAGCAAAATGACGTGAAAAGGAAGTTGTACTGGTTGAACATATCAGCCAGTTTAGAATTTAAAAATTTGTGATCCCCAATATATTCGATTAATCCTGTCGACTACTTCCTTATGCGTGAAGTTTAGTTCCTTTCTTGTTTATAAGTTGGTCAATTTGTTTTCAAATAACTATCTATCCATGTACATCTACATTCAAAACAATTGCTAATTATATATGTGTAAGAAAAAGTAAATTAACATTATTGGGTCTTTTCAAACATTGGTGGGGTATGGTTCATCGTCTAGCTCATAAAGGGAATTGGTAAAATCTAAAGATATCTTAGTCAAATATTGTAATTTCTTGGTCCTTATTCGATGTATATAATGTTGTAGAAAAATATATTGTTGCATGACAGTTTTTCTCAAAGATAGTGACCATATATATATATATATATATATATATATATATATATATATATTCTCTGTTACTAGATTATACACACAACGTGCAAAAGAAATAATTAACTTCTTAAGTTTATACACCACTAATTTTAGTTTCATGAAAAAGTAAACTTAATTGATAAATTATTAAATGATGTACATATGTTTCTAAGTACCTATGCTTTTGCCACAAAGAATATTTCGTTAAATGCACCGTATAATTCAAAATATTGTTCACTTGTATAGTGTTGCTCCATTTACAAATAATTAGGTCCGGTTTATAGCTCTATGTTTCTGCCGTTTCTAGTTCTAATTTTCAGCTCAGCCACATATAATACGGTGCAGTTTTCCAATATAATGAATAACAATATAACATATATTCCGTACATACCATGAACACTTTGTTTTTAAAATCATGACTGAAGTGGCAACACCCCATGAAATCACAAGGGCCAGGCAGTCCTAGCGTTCCCAAGTTGCTTGAAATATATTCGAGGCCAGGCACATCTTCCAGCTGCTTGCAACCATCCAAACACAAACTCCTCAAATTTTTCAAATTTGAAATATCCCACATTTTTCTTAAATTGGTGCATCCAGAAGCGTCAAGAAAGCTTAGAGAAGAGGGAAGCTGAGGAAGGTACTCAAGCCCCTTGGAGTCTTCCAAATCCAACGAATCTAAGGATGAGAGGCGAGCGAAATCTGTTTGTCCAATAGAGGCAGCGAGCAGACCTTCTAGGTTCTCGCAAGCTTTCAAATGTAGACTTCTAAGTCTTCCCAAAGACTCAAAAATTGCTGCATCCAAATACTTTAATTTTTTGCTGTGGAACGAGAAGGTCTCAAGATTTTCCAATCGTCCAATGAAATCAGGCAGAGCTGTAAAATTGTCGCAATGTAAACATAAATATTTAAGTCCTTGTAATCTTTCCATAGAGTTGGGCAAATGTAAACATAAACACAATCGGGCAAGTCTTCAATTGTAGCATCCTTCAAGTGAAGAATTTCTAAGGCTTTGTGAGTTTGGTCGCACAAGCCAAGCAACTCCGAAGATGAACCTGTGAATTCAATAAAATTAATTGCTGCAAGGTCGATCTCAGCGACGTTTAAATTGGTTCCAGACAAATCCAGCCGTTGTATGGAGCTCAATTGTCCTATGGAAATAGGCAATGCTTTTATGAACTTGCAACCTTTCAAAGACAGCAGACGAAGGTTGTCAAGTCGTCCAACTGAATCAGGTATGGCCTCTATTCTTGTACTGTCTAGAATAAGCTCCTCCAGTTTCTCCATGTCTCCTAGTCTTTCTGGCAAAGAGCAGAGAGAAAGACACCCAGTAAGGTCAAGCGATTTCAACAACTTTAGCTGGCAAATGGATTCGGGGAGCTCTCTCAATTTTTCTGAGCCACATAAAGATAGCTCATGAAGGTCGGTAAGCTGTCCAATAGAAGCAGGTACCTTCTTTATATGTGTAAAACTAAGATCAAGCTTCTTGAGTGATCCCAACTCTCCCAATCGCTTTGGCAAAGAGGAAAATTCCCAACAACTAGAAATATTAAGGACCTCAAGTGAACTCAATCGCCAAATTGAATCCGGTAGTTTCCGTAGAAGCCTACAGTCGGGAGTGCTTAAATGTGTCAAGTTCTTGAGTTTCCCGATTGATTCATCAATTGTAGCTAATGCTGAGCAATATAGAAATTGCAATTTCACCAAGCTAGGCATATTCGTGAAATCAAGGGTAATCTTTGTTTCCACTTCACTAAGTGACAAAACTTTCAATCTTTCAAAGGCCTGCATGCAAAAAATAAATATTTCCAATGGGAACAAGTCATGAGAAGAAAAATAAAACTACTTCCTCACAATATACTGACCTTTAATCTAAGAATTGGGGCCATGTTGGTTTTATGGAGGTGAAGGATGACAAGCTTCTCGAGATTAAAATCAGATGGTGGGGAGTCAAAGTGGCAACTTTTCAACTGCAACCATTTCAGATCTGTAGGAAAACATGGAAATGTGCCATGGAAATTGACATATTCAGCTTGAAGGTATCTCAGGTTGGGCATGTTTTCAAAGCATTGGGCACCAACTGTACAATCTTTCCTAAAGGACGGAATCTGAATCCCTTCCGCGTCAATAGTCTCTGGTCCCTGCACAAAAAAAAGAGATACGAGCATTAGAGATTCAGGAGAATCCGGGTCAGTTCCTCCCCCCTGCTCCACAAAACCTCCTCTGGGTCAGTACCAGACAGTAACACCCTGTATGCTTTAACTTACGTTCAGAGGCCTATCTTCTTTACAGTCAAATTCCTCCCCACGAATAACTGTCCATGGAGATGTGCATTAGGAAAGTTCTGTAGGTCCGCCATGTTCTGCCATTTTATGAGGCTCCTGGATTTTGAGATTTTACAACGACATACATGTCCGTCTAAATTTGCATTTTAGTACATATATGATTCATTTCTGATGCAAATTTATTCTTAAAATTGTTTTATTTTCAAAACAATATAATGTATATAGTCTACACGGCACAAAAAGACAATTGAAAGTATGCACGTTTGCAGCAGCGATGATGGTAAAGAATCACAACTGGAGGCGTTGGCCGGTGGCGTGGATTGGCTTTACTCAGGGTCAAGAATCATCGTCACATTCCTCCTCCCTCGTGTTTCTATGGTTAATATTTTCATTAAACAAGCATACTATTGCGCCCAATCTACTGAATTTCATCGTTTGGAGCCCATTCATTTTTCAGTCCACAAAGCTGACCGGGGAATATTTTTACATGTGAAAATTCATAAAAATATCTCTCAGGAATATTGTTTAGTAGGCCGTTTGGCATAAAGTGACACGAATAATTGGAGCCTGGAATATGCTAAAGGGGAAAAGCAGAACCCACTTTAATTTCCACTAAAGTGACACGAATAATTGTTGTTCTTGACTTCTCTTTTAGCCCTATAACTCAACTATCGGGCCACCATGCAACTGCAGGGACCAAGGTAAATGAGAAGCCTTTGGGTGTTCACCTTTTTCTTAAGTTTTGTTGTTTTATTATATTGTAATTATTTTTATTAGCAAGATAGAATTATATATGTGAATCGATGTTATCACTGCCATGTATGTGCATTGTATCAGCCACAAAAGGACTTGGATAAATAAATTTTTTAATTTTACTAAACATTTTAAGACCTGTGTAAAATTCAGAGCAGCATCCCTATCAATAGGCAGACCTCTGCAGCAATGCCGTAGTTGGGAAGCAAACATCAAAAGACAATGTTGCCTTGATAAACAAAACAGAGGAGGATAGAAACAGGGCAACACAATCAACGAGAACAGGGCAAAAGGTTAGAGCCCCTCAGTTGAGCCTACAGACTTACAAAAAAATCCTAGTGTCATCTTAGTGTATAGCCATTTCTTTGTCCTCTATTTTTTATCCTCTTCTTGACGAACAACCCCTTGCCTACTCAACAATTGAACCTTTCTCGTAAATGAAATTTCTTGGTATTTTTCTGGTTGAATGTTGGTCCATCGAACACTCACACCTTGTTCCTAATATCAAACGACCCCTTAATTTTTTACCTTATTGTTAATAAATTATACTTACCTTAACCATTGAAGCATATGGTAAATAAAGTTTAGTGGTGCCTGTTCTTTGTATTGATTGTCCATTGCCGTAAGCATCAAATCTATTGATGATTTTTTATTTGGACTCGTCCAGTTTTGGTCAAGGAAATTCTTTATTGGGTGAAGCTGTTGGGGATCCATGAGCTTATTTTTTATTATTCCGATGTCCGCCTGCTTCTTGTTGGATTGATGATCCTTAAACACAGATTTGAAGGGGCTGCCCTGGTTGCAGATGTTCAAAGAACACCGGAATCATCACCTTCCCGCACTCCACATTTTTGGTCACCTCGTTCAAGCACCATTTCGATTATGCAAAGCGTTGGGAGAAGATGAGGACAAAGATCTTGGACCTCTCTATGTATTCCAACAGTTTGTTGATCTCCTCCCCCCTTTTTCAACTTTTTGCAGTCTATGAACGTGAAATGCGAGCCCGTCATAAAGATGCCCAGTGAAACCCTTTCGGGTGTCGTCGCCTCTAAAGCTGAGAAACACTTCAAAGTCTCTTGGTGAAGACGGTGAAGGTGTTAATGGCTCTATAAGTTTGTATTGCAAAGACATAGCAATTTCCCTTTTCTAATTTGAAACTAATGTGGATCATACCAAAAATTGTTTGTGATTGTCCTTTGCTATTTCAAATTGTGAAATTCCCGTAGGTTGAGCGAAAGACTTATAATGGCAAACATTAATTTTCTTTCGTGCAATTTAAAATCAATGAGTTAAATAATGACAGCATCAACTGTTTCGACCTATTGAAATTTGTTTTATATCCGCTTAATGTTAGGTTAGGCCACACATTAAAATATTAACTGTCATTGTTAGATCCCTCCGTCAACGATTATTTGTATAGTCTTATTCCATTTACTAATAATTAGGTCACGTTTATATCTCTATGTTTTTGCCCTTTCTAGTTTTAATTTCTAGCACTGCCACAGATAGTATCATTATAACTAATAGAGCAATTTTCCAATATAAATTATAATGAACCACACGATAACATATATGTCGTACAAGATGGAATATAACAAGTTGTTAGTGGCTACTTTTTTATAAAGAAAAACAACATACAAAACGGCACCCGATCGTCGTTCTATTTAAAGTTCCCTCAGAGTTTCGAACTTTACTCTTTAGTGATTGGGACAAAAAAAATATTTCTAAGAATTATTGGCTTTTATAAAAAACCAATAATTCAAATAATCAATAATTGACAGTATTTAAGAATCCTTACATATGCAATATATATATATATATATATATATATATACAGGTTATAAGCAAGAAACTGATTGTTTCAAATCGACAGGTTTGAATTCGAACAGTCACTTGATAGCCGAGCCCATTTTATGAAATTTGAGAAACATCGTGGGGGTATCCAGATTATTTCGAAAAATGAGCACATAACAGAAAATTTTATAAAATTTGGAAAAGCCCCAAGTGCGGAGGTGGCCTTTTTTTCTGAAAAGTCGCTTGTCACCTGATCATTTTCTCCAAATTTCAGTTTTTTAGGCTGCGGTCCGCGGATCCAATGTGGACGAAAACTATTTTAAAATTCATAAAGGTGCCGCAACATTATATTATTGCTGTGAGAGGCCAATAATGGAGCTGGTACGTACCACCTAATGACTTGACTCAATAGCTTGTGCAGTTCCACACGATGAACTTTTGTTTCGTTGCTTTCTTGGCTGGTGATCCAACGGCAGAAGTTTGGACCATGTTGAAAACCAAGGAGTGTCAGATAAAGCATATGGATAATGGGGAGATGTAAACAAGAGTTCCATATTCATGTGGAGAGATCTCAACAAGAGCGCGCTTCTAGCAGACCAATTTTTAGGCATCTCTATGTCCTTTGGCATTCATTAGGGGAATGGATCTGGGACGAAACTTGTGCTGGGATTGTTACCTATGTTGTGATTGTCATTGTTCTGGTTTCATTTGAACTTTGAAGGTGACGGAGCTATTTGGCTACATCCAGAGATCCAAAATCTTTTTCACTATCTTCTCCAAGAGCTACGCAGTGGTGTTTAAAGGAAATAGCCAAGATGAGTGCAAAAGGCTCGTTGTGCTACTCTTCATTGATGTGGACCAAGGGAGTGATGCTTTGAGAAAAGCAGAACTTTCAAGTTATACATTAGCCAACAGCAACAGCTAATTAATTACCTTACTTCCTCCCTCTTTCTCTTCTTATTTATTTCCGCATTGCTTCTGTATAGATGCGATGCCCCTGTTTGCAAATTAAGATATGTATGGATTTTGAAAATCATATATGTGTATTTCATTATTGCATTACTTAAGTTTTTATATGCAGCGAAACTCAAACTGGGCAGTGATTGCAATGAGCCGTAAATTTTATTTGTGCATATTTCTTTTGTTTTGGCAGGAAAACAATGCACGACGACGGTCGATTAGTCTCGAGATCTTTAAGTGCTTTCTCTGCCTTCAAACCTGTGTAAAATTCAGAGCAGCAGCACCATGGATCAATCGGTAGACCTCTGCAGCAATGCAGTAGCAGGGAAGCAAACATCACAAGACACTGTTCTCTTCATAAACAAAACAGTGGAGGATAGGAACAGGGCCACACAATCAACAAGAACAGAGGCAAAAGGGTTGAGCTTTTCAGTTGAGCCTACAGACCTGCAAAAAAAATTCAATATTTCAGGGAAATTTTCCTCATTTATATATTGGTGCCCTTTAAAATTTAAAATTTCATAACTAGTATCCTTTAGATTGAATTTTGTGGCTCATAAGTCAAGATTCTACGGCCGGCCTCCCGCAGTTTCTCGGTCAAGGTTCATACTTTCTAATATCTGTGCTAACATCTTTTCTTTAAACAGGTCTTACTTGGTTAATTGGGTTTGGTAAATAAAGGCAGATCTTATTAATGCTCAATTCGAAGATTGGACTGAGCCCAAGTCCAGATGCATCTGATCAGTTAAAATTCCCTTATGTGGATCTTGTTTATGGCCACTTCTACTAGCTTAGAATATCTGACCCTTGCATTACTGACGAGTGTGCACAGATACTTTGTTACTTGAGAAAGTAACAGGTGCTGAGCTCTTTTTCCAATATCTTTGAAATACAAAAGAGAGAGAAAGAGAAACAAATTCGAGAATGGACCTAAATCCAGGACTCCCCTGCCTAAGATGGTGACTGCATCATCTAATGCCACCTAAAATGGATATAGCTTCAACTCGATAGGAGCATCTAGGGCTGCACAGAGGCGAACTTGAGCTCGACCCAGCTTGAGCTTGAGTCAAGCTCCATAGAACGTGCATGAGTCGCAGCTTAACTCATTAAACTCATTTCTGTTAACCCTGTTTTGCTTTGGTTAAGCCTATCTCGTTTTCTTTTAACTTGTTTAACTAGTTATGTTGCTGTTCCTTTAATTACTTTCATTACATTTTAGCATTCATTATATAGTTGAGCCAAGTCGAGTATGAAAAGGTTGTGTTCTTACAACTCGAACTCGACTTGTTTAATATTTCGAGCACACACTTGTTTTTAACAAGCAAGTTCAAGTCAACCACGAGTTGACTCAACTCATTGTACAGTCCTAAGCATCACCAGGTTTTCCCTATGATTGGCATGGTGTTTGGGCCGCTCTTCTATTTCTTTAATTAGATTTTTGTTTTAAGTTTTCTTCAATAGCCTCAGATGCGCTATTCAAATCATATAAGCATAACGCCACGAGAAAGCTATTCAAATTTCAATAGATATTCAAATAGTAGTTATTTAGGTGGAAATAGAGTGATTAATTAATTGACGGTTGACATTCAAATGGGATTTGCAGAACAAATATGGCATAAGAAGGTTTTGCTTGTTTTCGATGATGAATCACAACTCAGCGAGTTGGCTGGCAGCACGAATTGGTTTTGTTGGCATGCATTTGGGAGGGAGGGGCTGCGTCTACTGCTGCTGGGCTACTATTTTCCCTTGACATGA
This sequence comes from Nymphaea thermarum, assembly GCA_011799765.1. Lineage (NCBI taxonomy): Eukaryota > Viridiplantae > Streptophyta > Magnoliopsida > Nymphaeales > Nymphaeaceae > Nymphaea > Nymphaea thermarum. The sequence goes on along the minus strand of JAANDH010001351.1, from coordinate 3,164 downwards.
TCGGATGACACTTTTTTGATCTGAAAACAGATAAAGAATAGAGAAATATGTGCCGAAGGCTGAAGGAAGATCAAGATAAAGATATTCTTGAAAGATTGAGGATAAGTTTTGATGTGCTTGATCTAAAAGAAATAAAAAAAATATTCATTTCAACATCACTCATCGTCTACTTCCGGGTGAGTGAGAGGTATTAATACCACCGTCCGAATAAGGCCCGAAAGCCCCCCATTGCCACTGCCTCTGGGGTCCTGAGCAGAGTCGGTGTTAGCAATAGCAATGGTGCACCCTTCAACTTAGATGTTGCGCTCTATCACCTTAAGACACAGAAACATACCGCCGACGGGAATCGAACTAGAGACCTGCCTTTATACAGGCCCCTAACCCGACGAGCTACGCTATGCCCCTTGAGACAACTCGTGGTCTACTTCATTGTCTTTCTTTTAAATTGGAATAAGTTGGTGTTATGCAGAAGCATCATTAAAATTTTGTTTGGCACCAGCAACTCGGTCCATCAAGAAGATCATAGAAGGGTTCTGTGAATTATTTTGTTAACCAAGCGGAAGTTTGGTGTTTATTAAAAGTTCGGCGGTGCTCAGTACGTTGTTCAAGTGCCATCAGACCGAGCAGTGACTTGCAATCATAGACGTGGTCCATCACTTGACCATCTTTGCCTATCTTGTGACTCGTGTCCCTTCCCATGCCTGTCCTATCCATCATACTCCTTCTCCTTCCCTTGTGGCGGATCCGGAGCAGCTTCGTAGGGCCTGCAGAGCGTTTCTTCGCTAAAGCGTGAACAGTAAATGCAATTATTTTCAAGAATTTAAAATAAGCATGTACTATCAAACAACTAATTAACAAAACAAAGAACGTGCGTCAACAGAAAATTAAGATTTGCAAACTTCCTTCATTTAAAAGAAGTCAAGACAGAAATATCATGAGAAGCAGTTTATTTTTTTCTTTCCCTCTATAAGATACGTATGCTAGATTCTAGCTGCAATCTGAACTTGGACATTAGTCGTTCAACAATCTGCAGTGCCCAATAATATTCTTAATTATAAGAAATGCTTGTCAGTGCAACGGGAAAGTTACATAGATTTTAATGCTAGTAAAATTTACTATTAAAAAGAGATACGGGCATTAGAGATTTACATGAGTAGGAGAATTACTAACACCACTCGTGCTAGTAAAGACCTACACCCTTTTACACAAGAATTCCTCCCCAACACCATCCCCATCCCAACCCAACCAAAATAAAAAAAAAAAAAAAAAACTGACATGTTCTTTAATTTAAAAAAGAAAACAAAAATCCAAAGAGTAAATAGGCTTTCGTGATATTTCTTGCTTTGGCAACATCAAAATACCATTTGGAAAGGACAATCAATATACGTGGATTAGGACTGAGATATGTGGGGTCTCCACGAGGCATCTGCCCACTGGAGCCCACTGTGAAAAAATTGAAGGGCAGAGATATGTGGGGTCTCCGTGGGGCGTGTGCCCCCATATAGCATGCACACTCTGAAAGCCTAATTTGGTAATTGGATGGACCTAGTTGTTAATTATGAGAAAAGATTTTGTGGTTTCACCCTTGACCTGGATGCACAATATTTGACATGTTATAATAATGATCATGCAGAGTACTTCCCTTGGAAGAATTGGCCTCTTTTAAGTGCAAACACAGTCCATCTCCCTGGATGTGGTACCTACTATCAGTACTGACGGTACCAGTCCTGGTAGTCCCAACGATTCTCCGTAAGAAGTACAAATACATCTTGCAGTTGGGACACATCCATTGTCACTTGCATTGTGTAGCAATGTGCTCCCTCCCCTATGTCCACAATGCTCTCTTCTCCCAAGTTCAATTCGACTTTATTCCAGTCGACTTCTGCAATTTTCTCAAACACAGTTACATTATCGGCAATGATTGCTATGCGGATGGGTGAGGGGACCTTGTCCAGGCCCAACCTCAGCCGTGCTCTTCTCAACCAACTAAATGGTAACCTCGGGAGTATAAATTGCAGCCGCTGTTGTCCTTTCGCTGACCCTGGCACTAAAGACCCTGACATCTTCAACCTTCCCAAGTTTTCAAAACTCATCTCCTGAGACAAAGAAGTTCCTCATCAATAGAGCACTTAATTTACACGTATTCTTGGAGTCCTTTGATAAATACTGTTCATTTGTGTAGTGTTGCTCAATTTATTAAATAATTAGGTCATGTTTATAACTCTATTTTTGTGCCATTTCTAATTTTAGTTTCTTTCTCTGCCACAAATGGTATCATTATAGGTAATAAATATGGTGCAATCTTCCAATATAATGAACAACAGGATAGCATATTCCGTACATACCTTGAACACTTTGTTTTGGAAATCATGATTCAAGTGACAGCACCCCGTGAAATCACAAGGAGTAGGCAGTTCTAGCACTTCCAAGTTGCTTGAAATATTTTCGAGGCCAGGCACATCTTCAAGCTGCTTACAACCACCTAACCACAATTCCTTCAAAGTTTTCATGTCTGAAATGTCCGACATTGTTCTCAAATTGGTGCATCCAGAAGCACTAAGCAAGAGTAGAGAAGATGGAAGCTGGGGAAGTGTTTGCATCCCAAATTTTTCATTGGTTTTGGAGTGCTCCAGAAAAATGAGGTTTTCTTTTGAAATAGGAAAGAAAGGGACTCGCCCGTCGGTACGAGGATTGACCGTTCCCGGCGCCTTTACCGGGGGTAATCAACCCAAGGGCTATGTTCATCATTGATGCATTTCATTTTAACTTAAACATCATTTTGATTCTATATGCGGTGTAGAAAATATTGAAAGTATGATGTTTCAAACTTTTGAAAAGAACTCTTGAAGAGTTACTTGAAAATGTGAAATATTTTGAGCAAAAAATAGAATTAGTAAATGTCATTTGAAAAGCTTGTGAAATCATTTTGAAATCACTTTAGTGTTCTCTTAAGACTTTAAGTAGATTTGGGATTTTGCTCTAATTCGGTTACCACCTAGTTAGAACTTCATCCCCTCTTGCTTAAATTCTTTTGGAAAGGTGCTTGTGAACATAAGTGAAATAAAGTGGATGTGAATGCATGAATGCATTGATCCTATATGATTGAAAGAAAAATCATTTATTCCTACCACAACATTCATCTAATGGCATTCCTACCATAACAT